>JARQZK010001689.1:0-2500 GCA_030704885.1 Cynegetis impunctata | reverse complement strand
TCTGTTTTTTTTATCCAAGAAAACGGACGTTCAGCCTAAAAAAGTCCTTTAGATGATTGTGGATATGGAAGGATAAGTGGCAATACGCGATTTGATTGTCCCGATATTATTTAAGAAAACACAATATTCATATGGGAGGTGTTGATTTACTGATGATTCGAAAATGATCTTAACAGAATATTTCACTGCATAATTACCGATGAAGCAATGGAGAAAGCTTACATTCTGTACCACATAGAATTCATCCTAAAATCATATATATATATATATATATATATATATAATATATATATACTATATATATATATATATATATATATATATTTATATATATATATGTCAGACAGAAGTATTTTAGAAAATCGTGGTCCACCAGGAAATCTCAAACATATAAACTCCCCCCGCATCTGACAGTTGACTACCGATACGATGCATACGTCTATATTTCTCTATGAAAATAAGACGAAAAATATTGTACACAACTCGGAAGGCTTGGTCTTTTCTTGACCAGTAGTACTATTTTGTCTTGCCTCTTGCTATCGCTCGGGCGCATACTTGACCTGGTTGGTAAGTATCACTAAACCTCTCTTGTAGTGTGAATAACTACTATAATTACAATATTGTTCATTAAAAAAGTAGTTACAAAAATATCATTAGAAGCTAATGAATGATAAAAAGTACATAAATTTACTCAATTATCGATGAGAGCGCCATCACACCAATTAGTAATACATGGGTTAACTACTCTAATTTAATCCATATTAGTCACCGATATTAAAAATAGACGTAAAAGGAATTGTGGGATTTCCTAATCGCTTTGTGCAAGGCCAGGTTGAGTGCGTACTATATAGAATCTATTTTGAATGAAATGACTAAGAAATTATTCCTGTTGCACCGTACAGAATAAATATTATGAAAGTGGACATTGCACCTACGATGTAATGCATATACAAACGAGGAGAAATGATTAATTTTTTATCCATATTTTTATATTGTAGAACAAATCAAGATATTGAAACATTTTCTAAATTTTAACAACAAATAAAAGCCAAATTTATTAATTTTAATTAATTCTGATTCATTTCTTCATTTCCCTATCCATTACCATATATTAAGAAATTAAAAAACGAATCAGAAGCAAAGCTTCGTTACTAAGAAACCTCCCAATTTCCCAAAACGTACTTAATTGAGATAAACTCAATCCACATGAAAATTTTCACCATGAAAACACATGAAATCTGTATTAAGGATTGCAGTCAAATACTGGAAGTACTTTCGAAATGGAATAATTTTTATTATTTACAATTTATAAAAACATGAATCAAAACTATCTGATATTGTATTATTTGTCACTATGACATACAGACTGACATACACTACTATCATTTTATAAATAGAATACAACAATGTAATACAACAAATTCTAACACCCTCAATCAATGTCGGAAATTTTGGAAAGTTCTTTTTTATTAACCTAACCCTGTTGGTTATATTTTAGACTGGACCGTCACTGTTGAAGTGCCTGGTCTATACCAGCTTGTTCCATGTTCCGATATTCATGTCCTTATTACGTAGCTTGTGTCGTCTTGTTTCTGTCTGGTTCCAAGGCAAAAAAAATCGACTAATAAAACGGGTATGGAAAGAGGCACTAAAGGGAAAGAGACCACTGGGAAGATCCAGGCTCAGGTGGAGAGATAACATCAAAAAGAACCTGGTTATACTTGGAGTAGACCAGCAAGAATGGAAGGAGATGGTTCAAGATCGTTCTAGGAGGAGGCAAATAGTTAAGGCAGCCAAGACCCACCCTGGGTTGTAGTGCTACGGAGTAAGTAAGTAAGTAACCCCTTTGGTCCAAAATTCACGTTTCATTTTATATAAGCATATCTGCTATCATTCTACGAGGATTTTTGTATATCAATCAAACGGTATCCTTTTGATGTCCATCATATATTGTCATGATTACATTTTCTGTAGTTCAAATCACCTATTCACACATTCTGCTGCAAAAACTGCTTTCAAATTGTTCCATGCTTCTCTAGCACTTTTAGATTCATACATGTGACATAATAACTTGACTTACAACTCAGACGTATTTTTGCACTTGACGGAATTTTTGTCCATTGGTCGATTAACAAGTTTCCATATTTTATTTTCAGCTAATAAATTAATCTCATTCTGTATAGCAGATTCCCATAAATTTCTATCGGATCTGGAGAATACTTATTCAATACTTTGAGGATCTATTCACTATAAAAGAATGCGTAGGAATGAGAGAATGCAATTTGTTTAGATCAAACACACTATAGAGAATCCATTTTAAATAAATGTGGAATGACTGAAGCTAAAACATTTACTACACCACTGGAAATGGGTATTATCAATATCAAGACTTGATTGGAGCTGTTATATACCTATCAATGTATACGAGACCTGACATCACTGAAGCTATCACCTATTTAAGACAGTATAATAAGTGCCATAATGAAAGACATTGGATAGC
>JARQZK010001688.1:15000-54003 GCA_030704885.1 Cynegetis impunctata | reverse complement strand
TTTATTTTTATCTATCTATCTCTCTATCTATCTATCTGGCCCATCAAACGTTGTTCTGCCATATAAATTATTTAAATCTATCTATCTTTCTATCTATTCATCCATCTGACGATGTATCTCTCTCTATCTATTTATGTATCTAGCTAGATAGTTTATCTATCTTTCTATCTAACTATCTATCTATCTATCTGCCCGGCAAACGTTGTTCTGCCATATAATTTATTTTTATCTATCTATCTCTCTATCTATCTATCTGGCCCATCAAACGTTTGTTCTGCCATATAAATTATTTAAATCTATCTATCTTTCTATCTATTCATCCATCTGACGATGTATCTCTCTCTATCTATTTATGTATCTAGCTAGATAGTTATCTATCTTTCTATCTAACTATCTATCTATCTATCTGACCCGGCAAACGTTGTTCTGCCATATAATTTATTTTTATCTATCTATCTCTCTATCTATCTATCTGGCCCATCAATCGTTGTTCTGCCATATCAGTTAGTTCTATCTATCTATATTTCTATCTATTCATTCCTCTGCCGCTGTATCTCTCTCTCTCTATTTTTTTTTTTTGCTAGATACGTATCTATCCTTCTATCTCACTCTCTCTCTATCTATCTCTCCCGCCATCTGTTGTTCTGCCATATAATTTATTTTTATCTATCTATCTCTCTATCTATCTATCTGGCCCATCAAACGTTGTTCTGCCATATAAATTATTTAAATCTATCTATCTTTCTATCTATTCATCCATCTGACGATGTATCTCTCTCTATCTATTTATGTATCTAGCTAGATAGTTATCTATCTTTCTATCTAACTATCTATCTATCTATCTGACCCGGCAAACGTTGTTCTGCCATATAATTTATTTTTATCTATCTATCTCTCTATCTATCTATCTGGCCCATCAAACGTTGTTCTGCCATATAAATTATTTAAATCTATCTATCTTTCTATCTATTCATCCATCTGACGATGTATCTCTCTCTATCTATTTATGTATCTAGCTAGATAGTTATCTATCTTTCTATCTAACTATCTATCTATCTATCTGACCCGGCAAACGTTGTTCTGCCATATAATTTATTTTTATCTATCTATCTCTCTATCTATGTATCTGGCCCATCAAACGTTGTTCTGCCATATAAATTATTTAAATCTATCTATCTTTCTATCTATTCATCCATCTGACGATGTATCTCTCTCTATCTATTTATGTATCTAGCTAGATAGTTATCTATCTTTCTATCTAACTATCAATCTATCTATCTGACCCGGCAAACGTTGTTTAAATTATTAAAATGGCTATTGAAATATATGGGTTGCTTGGAGTGGACCACATTAATCACTTAGGGGTATGGAAAATATATTACGACCTATTAATTCTCAGAACGACTATTGTTATTTTCGATTGCCATCTTGCAACCCTATTGCGGATAAAATTTAAAACAATGAAAATCACGATGGAAAAATAGGGGTTGATCGTAGAAGGGTACAAAATTGAGATTAATATGAATTTATTTATTCCAAGTGATGACAAAATAAAAATAAAAATCTGGAAAAAAAAAATAAATTTTATAATTAACAAATAAAAAATAGGGGTTGATCGTAAAGGGGTGAAAATTTAGGTTGTATGTATTTTTGAAAGCTGTATCATACGAGGGTCGTTCAATAAGTCCTTAGAAAATCCAAGAGATGGCGCTCGTAGTATCGGTAAAGATTTTTTTTCCGTTAGCAGCACTATCGATAGGAAAGCTGTCAAAATTTCAGCTCGATCCATGACGTAGGTCAATTTCTATCGTCGATTAAAGTCAACAACATTTGTTCATACATAACAATGGAGAAAAGCGGGTTCCGGGCTGTCATCAAACATTTCCATTTGAAAGGCTTAACGCCGAAAGAAATCAAAGCCGAGTTGGATGCAGTTCATGGCACATCTGCACCTGTGTTTGCGACAGTCCACAATTGGGTGAATGAATTTAAACGTGGCCGTTCATCCACAAAAGATGAACATCGTCCAGGACGCCCAGTGGAGGTGTCTAATCCTGAAATCATCAATAAAATCCACGACCTGATTTTGAGCGATCGACGAATTAAAGTGCGCGAATTAGTTGAGGCCACAGGCATATCACAAGGTACAGTCGCTTCAATTTTGCATGAAAAATTGTCTGTGAAAAAAATTTCGGCAAGATGGGTGCCGCGTTTACTCTCAGAGGAGAATAAGCGCAATCGTGTGGTCGACTCCGAGGTCATGTTAGCGCTCTTCCGTCGCAATCCTGCCGAATTCCTTCGTCGATATCTGGCCCCAAGTGACTATTTCCTGTTTTCCAATCTGAAGAAATGGCTTGGCGGACGACGGTTCACTTCCAACGAGGACATCATTGCTCAAACGAATGAGTATTTTGCAGAACTTCCGAAATCCTATTTTTTGGACGGCATAAAAATTTTGGAAACACGTTTGGAAAAGTGTGTAGAGCTGAAAGGAGACTATGTTGAGAAATAAAAAAAATTTAGCCTAAAAAACAGTGTTTTCCTATCTTTTTCTAAGGACTTATTGAACGATCCTCGTAACAAAAAGAGAACAGAAATTTTTGTCTGAAGAATGAAAAAAAAAATTGAGGGGTGGACCACCCTTTAAATTTAGGGGGATGAAAAATATATGTTGGCCGTTTCTCTGACCTACCCGATATGCACACCAAATTTCATGAGAAACGGTCGCGCGATTCCGGAGGAGTTTAACTTCTAACACCGTGACACGAGAGTTTTATATATACAATATATATATATATATATATATATATATATATATATATATATATATATATTAGTATATATATACTAGTATATATATATTATATATATATATATAGGGTGGTACCAATCTTACGACAAACTTCGGTATATGGGATATTTTAAGAGATATCAAAAAATGTTTTCAACAAAAATGGTATATGTCTTTAAGGTCCATATTTTGAAACATATTTTCGAACTATAACCAGAGTGTTGCATAAACTCCGTTACAGACTGAACATATGGTTTTTTTAAGTGAGAACCTTATATATTATACCGAATTCGGATTACTCACATTTTTTTTGAAGCTTTTGATATAAGATTTTGCTATGTTTATCAGAGTAGTTCAAAGATATGGACACGTTTATATGAAAATCGTAGGTAAATCAACGCTCTGTAGCTTATTGCGCGTTGAAGAAAAAAATTTCATTTTGCCTAACAGTCTTTCGTAATATGATGCAATATCTCCGTATTATATTAAATTTGAATTGTTTCTCATTTTGTATACAGGGTGGACGGAAACTCGAACCTTTCATTTTCTCTCTTATTTCAAATGGGACACCCTGTATTTTATAGCACAAATAGAATCTTCTATTATATAACTTTATTTTTTGTCAAGCATTCCCTATACCCAAAGTTAATAAAAACAGAGTTATTTTGTAATATTTATTGTGAACCATAATTATTAACCTTATATGTGAAAGCAATAAACGTTGAATGTATCAAAAAATCCTATATAATAATAATAAATTTTAATAAACAATTTATTCTTAACAAAACAAGTCACCGAAAGTATAATTCTAACCGTAATATTAAACTAAATGTTCAAAGTGTTCCCGTTAACATCAATGCAATGCTGGAAACCATTACATTTTCTCAGTTAGCGTTGAAATTGATGCTAACGATGAACACTTTGAACATTTAGTTTAATATTACGGTTCACATTATACTTTTGGTGACTTGTTTTGTTAAAAATAAATTATTTATTAAGATTTATTATTATTTAGGATTTTTTATTACATTCAACGTGTAATTTTGTAAAGAGATGTGTCGTAGATAGGCTCTACACTTGCCAAAACTATCTGGATACGCAGTGCCAGCATTCAAAATTATCAATTTCCGATAACAATAAACTACTTTAAATTTGAAAATATCAAAAAATAATTTTGACCATACTATTTGTAGGGTTTCAATTATATTCAAGAATCAGTGTATAAAAGAGCATTCGTACGATGTATCATCTTCATCACCACCACCGATATACATGACAGGTTTAACCATGTAATCCACTCAAAAAGCAGCATTGAAAAATTCGAAAATCTTCCACTGTTCCAAGACATAAAACCGATCTCTTGTATAATACCTATTGAGTTCAAGAAGGGAATCATTCAATGCTTTGAGGAATCTAGGGCATGCTTCCGGGAAATGCGAATGAGTGGATCTTAAACATGCTACGACGAGGACAAAAACAGCGGGGAAAGACAAAAGGACCTGCCGAAGCGAAGAGAGCGCAAAAAGTAAGCGCAGCCGGTTCAGGATGTTTGTGGGTTCGAAAAAGATTCCTGTTCAACAGCTTTTAAAATGTATATCTGCCGTTTTCTATGCGACTGGTCTCTTCTAGGAAATTAAGCGGTACCTTTTATTCATCGAATAAATTTCTTGGTAATGTAATTCGTGTTACGTGTTTATTTGGTTATTCATGGGTTATTCATACTCTAGTTGTTGTCAATTATTATCGATCCTTCATGAATTAATGGTTTTACTACGGTAATAATTATGATCAGAAAGAAATATCGAATATGACAATTCTGTTTTCAATTAGATTAGACTTTAAATTCATAACGAGCTCAACCAGCGTATTCTCCTTTCTTTATTAGTATAGATAAAGATTTTTATTTTTCACTTGTATATTATTTGTTGATTTTACCTTAACGGTTGCTATAATTACACTCATAATATTATTTTTATAAGACTACACAAAGAAAGCTGCAATGACATTCACTAAATATGATGACAAAAATATTCACAAACGTCAAAAAATCAACAAATGACATGTCTACTATGAGAAGGAAAATGGAAAGTATAGGAGCAATGAACCGTTTTTTAAAATCGATTTTTCATTATAATAAAATAAATTTGTCGTGAAAATTTAAATCTTATATACACCACGTGCGTTACTAGATCCAATTTTATGTTGATTTTACTGTACATATATGTTTTAGTTTTCCTAATAAAGTCATCAAAAAAAGGGAAACCTTAATAATAAAGAAATAGTTTCAAATATTTTCAAAACAATTTTACGGCTACCCGAGAAATATATATATATATATATATATATATATATACAAAGACGAAATTTATATATATATATATATATATATATATATATATATATATATATATATATATATATATATATATATATATATATATATATATATATATATATATTTATATATATATATATATATATATATATATATATATATATATATATATATAAATATATATATATATATATATATATATATATATGTATAATAATTTTTTATTTCTTATAGTGAGCCATAAAACTGTATAGAAAAAGACAATACAGAAGAACAAGACGGAAAAAAAATCAATACATAAAAATACAAAAAAGAATACACAACCATATATTATATATATATATATATATATATATATATATATATATATATATATATATATATATATATATATATATATATATATATATATAACATATATAAATATAATTAGTATATACTATAATATAATTATTAAATATAATATACTATAAATATTATATATATTATAGTATATTATATATATAGTAAATATTATAATTATATGAATTATATATAAATATTATTACATATACTATATATCAATATCAAATAGTATAATATATATATATATATATATATATATATATATAAAATATATATATATATATAATATATATATATATATATATATATTTATATATATCATATATTCTATTTTATATATTTCTCTCTAAGTCTCTAGATTAGTATAAATATACACGAGATTTGAAAATTTGTTTTCCAAAAAAGTTTCACTTCTGACATGTGTACGCACTCACTTTTTTTCTGCTGTCATGTCAAAAATAAAATGAAATTTTCAACAACCTGTATGTCAAAAAAAATGAAGGTCTTGCGGAACCATGTTCAGCTGAACTTTTAATCTCATAAATAACTCAATTGTTCTTCAAATTATCGGATACTCTTTAAATAACACCCTGTATATTGCTAATGCTTGTTTTGAATCAATATAAGAGTACTTACTGTTATTACTAATGTGCGCATTGAAAAGTTACGACAGTTTCCTTCTCATTGTATCCACCCGCTTACTGAACGAAACATGAAAGTCATTCGTTCACTTGTCTACCCTCGCTTTCGCTAGTTGTGAAAACCACTCAGCATCCGAACGCGGCTAATTCGACCTGTCGCTTTGTCGACAGTCGCTTTCAATTCGACCAAAGTTCGTACGGAAAGGCGACATTGGAACGTCTCCGCAAAATGGAACACGACAGTCGCTCACTCATACATAAGTTTCGGTTAATCCATCGTTTCGGTAAAATATCCGTTTATTTGTTCAACCTGCAGAGCGGCCGGGAAATTCCTGGATGCATCGGCTTTAATGAAGGACCCGGGGGATGCGTTTTGTCAGCAGTTGAATGGAACTGTTACGGAAGTCGTTTCGCAAACACTCACGACAAACTGTTTCTAGTTCTTGCTGTAGGTGAATGCTTCCGTTCGGTATTGTGTGGCTCAGATGGTCGCATCTTTCGAATTAGAGTCACGTGTATTATACGTTTTACGGTAGTTCTCATATTGAGTGGACTGTTGCATCAAAATTGCGGAGAAATGTTTCTCATGAAATTTTGTGTGCTTATCGGGTAGGTCTGAGAATCGGCCATCTATTTTTCATCCCCTTGAATGTTATGGATGATCCCCCTTAATTTTTAATTTTATTTTTCAGGCAAAATTTTCTGTTCTATTTTTTTTATGATACAACATTCAAAAAAACATGAAACCCTAAATTTTCACCTCTCTACGATCAACCCCTATTTTTTATTTGTTAATTATGAACTTAAATTTTTTTGGCAAGATTTTTATTTTTATTTTGTCATGACTTAGAGTTAAAAAATTCATATCACTCTAAATTTTGTATCCTTCTACGATCTACCCATATTTTTTCCATCGCGATTTCCATTTTTTTCAAATTTTATCCACAGATCCGCAATATGGCAATCGAAAATAACAATAGACGGTCTGAGAAGAGGTCGTAATATATGTTTATAATCCTAAGAGATTAGGGTGGTCCACTCCAAACATTCATATATAGTTTTTGGACAAAATTTTTGATTTAAATTTTTTTATGATGTTGCATTAAAAAAAACATACAACTCTAAATTTTCACCCTTCTATCCACATCCCATATTTTTCAATAGCTATTTTAATAATGTAAACAACGTTTGGCGGGTCAGATAGATTGATAGATAGAAAATAGATAACTATCTAGATGGATAGTTAGATAGGTAGATTTACATCGGCAGATAGATGAATAGATAGAAAGATAGATAGATAAAAATAATTTATATGGCAGAACAACGTTTGCCGGGTCAGCTAGTGTATATATATATATATATATATATATATATATATATATATATATATATATATATATATATATATATATATATATATATATATATATATATATCTTTATTCGAATTGTTGTTGCCTGTGATCTATTTTTAATCTCTTGATAATTATTAGCAATAACAGGCTAAGGTTGAATCTTAAAAAACTCGATTTTATTAAAAAGTTGACGTTTCACTACGACATTCGTAGTTTTTCAAAACTTTTGAAAAAATTGAAATTTCTTTGACATTTATTGATTTGAAAAAATTTTGAATAGACAAAGACTACTTTGTCTTGCTAAAAATTTTTTCGAATGTGGTTATTTATTACGTGCTATTCAGTCTAATATCAATATTCAAAATTGTTATCATTAGATGGCAAGGGAAACCACAGAAACCTTTACCTACGTAATATTCGAAAATAAAAATAATAGGGTACTATTTATCTAACAACAAAGAAATTAGTCGTAGGAAAATATTAAAAAAGTAGAGCAGAATTATCGGTATAGAACGTTTATATGGAAGCAGCCGTTGACACGTGTTTCGGACTCTTTGGTCCTCATCAGAACGGCGTAGCAAAGCATTGGATTGAAAATTTGGAGATGAAAATAGTACAACAAATGAAAACCTCTGCTACGGAAGACAATCACACCTTTGTGGACTATTGTTTGAACTCTCCGGTTTGGGAGATTGAATGTCGTAGTGAAACGTCAACTTTGTAATAAAATCGAGTTTTTTAAGATTCAACCAGCCTGTTATTGCTAATAATTATCAAGAGATTATATATATATATATATATATATATATATATATATATATATATATATATATATATATATATATATATATATATATATATATATATATATATTTATTTATATATATATATATATATATATATATATATATATATATATATATATAGATATAATATATTTATATATATATATATATATATTAATATATATATATATATATATATATATATATATATATATATATATATATAAGCAAGAGTAAAGCTGACACATCAATTTCCATCGGTTGTGATAATCAAATTAACATTTCGAACAATTACCGTCTAGGGTAGTTTGTTGATATTTCGATGCTTCGTGAACTTTTATAACCAGCTCCGCTAGGAGGTTTGTTTGATTAGTTTCAAATAAATGTCCTAGTTCACTTAATTTTATAACCACGGGCGTGTTTTCCGTTTAACACGAATAATTCTTACTTATATTCATTTGCCATTGCGATAAAATTCGGGGCGATTGCTGCCTGCGGTGTGTAATGTTGAATCACATCGAATTGATGTGTCAGCTTTACTCTTGCTTAGCGAATATGGTAGCCACCTTCGGGTGTTCCGGGCGTATTTGTTCTCGTGGCCGAAATGTTTTCTTCTGTTCTGAAAGACGTGGTTCAATTGTTTCCGACTGGTGGCGCTGTGTCATATTTATATGTCATGGAGTTGCTAGAAGAAATATGTATGACCGTTTGAAATGTTGGTTTGGTTATCACTCCCGGTGGATGGATGATACTGATGAGCCCCGATAAGGGCGAAACAGTCTGTCTATCAATTTCCATCGGTTGTGATAATCAAATTAACATTTCGAACAATTACCGTCTAGGGTAGTTTGTTGATATTTCGATGCTTCGTGAACTTTTATAACCAGCTCCGCTAGGAGGTTTGTTTGATTAGTTTCAAATAAATGTCCTAGTTCACTTAATTTTATAACCACGGGCGTGTTTTCCGTTTAACACGAATAATTCTTACTTATATTCATTTGCCATTGCGATAAAATTCGGGGCGATTGCTGCCTGCGGTGTGTAATGTTGAATCACATCGAATTGATGTGTCAGCTTTACTCTTGCTTAGCGAATATGGTAGCCACCTTCGGGTGTTCCGGGCGTATTTGTTCTCGTGGCCGAAATGTTTTCTTCTGTTCTGAAAGACGTGGTTCAATTGTTTCCGACTGGTGGCGCTGTGTCATATTTATATGTCATGGAGTTGCTAGAAGAAATATGTATGACCGTTTGAAATGTTGGTTTGGTTATCACTCCCGGTGGATGGATGATACTGATGAGCCCCGATAAGGGCGAAACAGTCTGTCTATCAATTTCCATCGGTTGTGATAATCAAATTAACATTTCGAACAATTACCGTCTAGGGTAGTTTGTTGATATTTCGATGCTTCGTGAACTTTTATAACCAGCTCCGCTAGGAGGTTTGTTTGATTAGTTTCAAATAAATGGCCTAGTTCACTTAATTTATAACCACGGGAGTGTTTTCCGTTTAACACGATAATTCTTACTTATATATATATATATATATATATATATATATATATATATATATATATATATATATATATATATATATATATATATTATATATAATATATTCAATTCATTTGGAAGATGATTGTAAATTTTCCTAGCATTCTAAATAATGGACTTCTTTTTTACTTCAGAGAAAGAAATATAGAGGAAAACATGATACAATTCTGTTTGAGGAAATTCCCTCATTTTAAATCCTAATATCATTGTGTTTCTTCAGAATCTTCTTATATTAATTTCTAATCACGTTCTCTCTTTCTAATTCCCAATCGAATATATATATATATATGCATTTTTGTTATCTCTGCCAGAGTCGGTGATTTATGCAACTCCCTTACCTTCATCATCTCTATCTGTTCGGTTTTCATTGAAAAACGAGCTAGATTCGTTAAAGAATGTAGAGAATATTTATTTTCGTTTTTTTTTGTTGTCACATATTTTGCTGGTCGCAACGCAACGTAAAGCTTGCCAGATCACGGACAGTGTGGTTCGAGAATTCGCTTTGTGAACCTCGCTTCGGTATACATACTTATTAATAATTTAGTGATTGATTGATCGGAGTGCCGAATTACAGACAAAAAAGGTGTGCTCAACTCGGGGTACCCCTCAAGAAGAAATTTCCAAGTAGAAGAACACTAGAAAGGGTGAGTCTTGGTACTTTTTACGTTTTGCTTAGTGCGACCTATATGGACTTGTCGAAGATAGTGTTAGTTGAACATTGTCTCACACACTATCATTGAAAGAAAATTCAGGTATCCACTCAATTCCGACCATTCCACAGACGATATTAATTTTCCCTCGAGATCCATTTCACTTTTATAATCGGCCAAGTCGTTATTAAAGCCCGAGAAGAGTATAACGGGAGTACATGAACCGAATTTAGGGCCGATGAAAACAGAGATTCACTCTCCGTCATAAATGAGTTTAGAGCTTGCTGAGGGGAAAGTGAGAAACTGTTTATAGGACCGAATTACGAAATTGAGAAAAATAACTATTTTTTTGGCCGATACTTGATGAAAATCCATTATAATATTGTGAATAAAACTTCACAGTTATTGATTTTCACTATATTTTCTCAACATGACAATTGTTTCGCTAATACACAGTGGCTTCTTCAGATGTATAAAACATTCTAACTTTTACAACGAGAATATTGAAAGATGAAAGAAGGGAATAAAAAAAGAATGGGGATAACCTAAACGTAATTACTTAGCAGGTAGATAGTACAAAAATAATAGATAATATTTTAAAAAGAAGATTTTATAAGGCAGCCATTTTTCAAGTCTATCCGAACGTAACAGATAATGATAAAAACTTTAAATAATTAACCCCTTGTTTCATCATGTGCCAAATGTGGCACAAACCAATGTTTCACACCTCTTTAATACGTACGTCAGAGAAATATAACTTTATATGCATGAATAACCATTTCAGGCACATACAAACATATTTCCAAAGAGGCAACTCCCTCTCTGTAACTATTTCGCAGTTAGATACGTTTTTCAAAATTATGACGATGAATCAGCTCCTTGTCAGTATTATTGTATTATTGTAGATTGAGTAATAGTTTTGAGTTCATCCACGTAACTTTCTACCCAATAAAACTTCTTTTTGTAAAAAATATAATTCTAGTGACTGCCTCATAGTGGCAAGTACTCGTAATTTTGAATAATTGACATTTTTCATCTAAAAATCACTTTGTGCCATATATGGAACATTATGCAATTCGAGTATATCTGACTTGACCATATTGTGCCATATATGGAACATTATGCAGTACAAAAGTATATCTGACTTGACCATATCTGCCGATTATGAATTTAGAAGATGCGAAAGAAATCTTTTTCTGATATATTATGGATCTAAGGGTTGCCAACTCTCGACAGGACCAACCTGGGAGAATTTTATAAGTCCACTAAAGGGGGTAGGGGTGTAAGAAATTGTCAATCAATTTTAAATTTATATTCACTTTGCTTTCGAGCAGTATCTAATATTTGACGGTTTTTCACCATGAAATCATGATCATTAAATATCGAAGTTTTGTTACAGCGACGGTTACGTATAATTATAGAAAAACCGGAGAAATTATTGTAACCCGGGAGGTCGGGAGGATAACCATTATTACCGGAGTCTCCCAGGCAATCCGGGAGGGTTGGCAACCCTATATGGCTCCCAAGTTATTTTATGCATAAAAAAAATGTAGTTATACATATTTCAATCCAAATGAAAGTGAAGACAAAATATCAGATGAAGATGAAATATTGGCCGTATGAAATATTTTTAGTTCATTTTGCATGCTGTCTCTTATTTGGCACAAACCAGTTTTTCTTTTTTTTTGACAAAGAATATTATGTTATATTTTTTTAATATTTTTCTGATGAAATATATGTCTTTTACGCACTGTACCTTTTTTTAATCAATTTTAAAAAAATCATGCATTAAGGGGTCAACTTATATAGGCGACCCAACACTCAAAATTTCAATCTTTTTGTCAAATCGAAATTTAAAAATACCATTCAAAACTCAGAATATCATTGGAAAACATGTTTAAAATTCAAAAGATAAAACTACACAACAAAATAAATCAGGGATCTATAAGCTATCTTGTGGTTCATGTCCTAAAGTATATGTTGCCCAAACTGGCAGGAACTTTGGAGTTCGAATATCAGAACATAAAAGAAGTTACGACAAGAAAAAATTTGATTCTACTTATGCATCACATCTCCTAGAACAAAATCATATTTTTAATAGTGAATTTGAAATATTACATATAGAAAAGAAAGGCTATAAACTCAATTTATTAGAAGCTCTTGAAATTAATAGTATGAAAAAATCCAATAATTTGTTAAATGACCAATTAGATATGAATAGTTCACCATTGTGAAATCTTTTCTAGATGTAATATTGATTATATAACTCATGTATGAATAAGCCAATAGAATCCGTGAATTTTGCATAACGACGTAGTATAGATAAGTGAATATACCCTTGACGACGTGATATAATCGTTTTGGTGTTTCGCCTCGTGTCAAAATGTATATTTCATATTCACGGTGTTTTGACGTTTGTCAAAAAAAATTTATATTTTTTATTCGTTATATAATCGTAACGAATACCACTCGAGCAATCGAAAATAATCGATTATACTGACCTCGTCACTCGGCGTATTTTTTTAAAACACCACTCGAGCTGCGCTCTCGTGGTGTTTCGCAAAATACGTCTCGTGACTCGGTAGTATAATGGATTATTTTCGATGCTCTTGTGATATTATTACTAAATATTGATATTTAAAATAAATACACTTGGCTTTAAGTTTCACAAATATATTGAATAAAAATTAACAATTACATTAGTCAACTAGTTTCGGGTTATGGGCCCATTATCAAGACTGAACAGAAAAATACTTAACAAGCTCATTTATAATATTGATTGTAGTAGAGGGGAAATTTGGTATTCAACTTGTTCATTTACGATGGGGTAATTCCTCTTAATGGCACTACTGATTTCTAAAATTTCCAACAGGTCAAGACGTTTGCCCTTTTTACCTGGGTGGAGGCATATCGTTTTCTCGAAGTCGATGAAATGGTTAAATTTCATACAATGCTCTGAGAAACCAGTGGTATTTTTGTTAAACAAAATTGACTTTTTATGTTCTTCTACGCGAGTGTTGATTTTTCTGCCTGTTTGTCCGATATAAAAGGATGGGCATTCATTACAAAAGATTTTGTAAACACCACTGTTTTCTCCAATATTGTTCCTATCCTTGTTATTGACTAAGAGTGACTTTAAATTACGTTTATTTGTACATATGCTTTTAATACCGTTTTGTGATAATCTGTTGATGATTTTATTACTATAGCGGCGGATTTTATTATTTTTGCGGCGTTATGTTGATGACATTTTTTGTATATGGTGTGGGACGGATAGACAGTTAGATAATTTTCTCAAATACATTAACTCTTTTCACCCTTCAATTCAATTCACAAAAGAAATAGAAAATGAACAACATTCCCTTAACTTTTTAGATATCCAAATAACTAGAAAAGAACATGCTCTTACATTTAATATCTACAGAAAACATACTTTTACAGATACGCTAATACACAATGATAGCAGTCAACCAATTAAAATTAAATTAAGTGCATTTCACTCATTCATACATAGACTTTTTGCCATTCCTCTTTCTGAAGAAAATTTCACTAAAGAAGATAATATTTTAAAATTATTAGCAATAAATAACGGCTATAAAGACATCTTAATTGATCGAATGATAAAGAAACAACGACATAAGAATATTCTAAATTCAATTTATCCCTCACCAGTAATAAAAAGCGAACAAAAATATCATTTAATAAACTATATTCCAGGAATTAGTAATAAAATCATCAACAGATTATCACAAAACGGTATTAAAAGCATATGTACAAATAAACGTAATTTAAAGTCACTCTTAGTCAATAACAAGGATAGGAACAATATTGGAGAAAACAGTGGTGTTTACAAAATCTTTTGTAATGAATGCCCATCCTTTTATATCGGACAAACAGGCAGAAAAATCTACACTCGCGTAGAAGAACATAAAAAGTCAATTTTGTTTAACAAAAACACCACTGGTTTCTCAGAGCATTGTATAAAATTTAACCATTTCATCGACTTCGAGAAAACGATATGCCTCCACCCAGGTAAAAAGGGCAAACGTCTTGACCTGTTGGAAATTTTAGAAATTAGTAGTGCCATTAAGAGGAATTACCCCATCGTAAATGAACAAGTTGAATACCAAATTTCCCTTCTACTACAATCAATATTATAAATGAGCTTGTTAAGTATTTTTCTGTTCAGTCTTGATAATGGGCCCATAACCCGAAACTAGTTGACTAATGTAATTTTTAATTTTTATTCAATATATTTGTGAAACTTAAAGCCAAGTGTATTTATTTTAAATATCAATATTTAATCATGTTTCACCAAGTGATAAGCGAAACTTCAATATTAGTTATTATTACTAAATATTTATGCCTATTGTGTTTTCCCAAGTCATTATCAGTTTGTACTTTCTACCTGCTAAGTAATTACGTTTAGGTTTTCCCCATTCTTTTTATATTTCCTTCTTCCATCTTTCAATATTCTCGTTGTAAAAGTTAGTATGTTTTAAACATCTGAAGAAGCCACTGTGTATTGGCGAAACAATTGTCATGTTAACAAAATATAGTGAAAATCAAAAACTGTGAAGTTTTATTTACAACTGAGAAAATTTCACCGCATCAAAATAACATATATGCGGTTTCCACATTTCCCTTTTTTCGGTCGCAGTTGGCCGGAATATCCGACGCACTGTGGGATTGCAGCATCGATTTTCCGATGCAATAGTGGCAACAAGCGGCACATCAGCATTTTATTTTATTTTCCTCCTTTTGAACGTGAACGCAGCGAAGCATTATTGAATATTTTATGAAGTTTGTAGCTCCAAATGTTGCCTCGAGAAAACCGCAATTTCCATTTAAGCTATATGAGTAAAATATTTTTTATGAACGAGGAATTCAATAGTAAAATTAATTGTGGTGATTGTGATGAGTTTCACATTGGTGGAACTTTCAGAAGTTGTCAAACTAGAATTTCAGAATAAAACGTAGCTTTGTTAATCAAAAGTCGGATTCACATTATGCAAACCATTTAATCCAAGAAAATCACACATTCAATTTCGATTTTAAAATATTAAAAGAAGGAAAGTAAGGGAATTGAACTTAATTTTTTAGAATCATTACAGATAATTAAATACAAGCATTCCGGTCTCCTATTGAATAGCCAAATCGATCTTCTTCTCAATCTTTTCAAAATTACCGAACTACCTGACTAGCAGTTCAGAATTGTTTTTTCCATATTATAATAATTATTTGTAACCATCTTCCTATTTACCCCTTCTACACAATTTATCATCTCTTTATTTCTTGTTTTCGATATAACAGAGAAACATAGTTAGTTTGCCATTAGCATCAGAATTCTTTTAACTTCTAAAATTTTCGCAAATATTTGATTTATAATGCATGAGGCACTTTTCGAAGTTCTACTTCTTCGTTAGATACTGACTAAATAATTGTTAAATTCTACAGATATTTATATACTTAATCTTAATTATTTGGGACAATAAGTTCAATATTGTTAAGACATTCAAGGTTCAATTATAATGTAAATGTTTTGGCAAATTCAAATAACATAAACAAGGATGTATGGTCTATTGTAAATCAGGCAACTGGTAGAAAAGTTAGTTATAACAGTGCAATCTCATTAAATTTGGATGGTATGTTGTGTTCTGACCCAAAAGTTATTGCTGAATCTTTTGGTAAACACTTTTCCACAATTGCTGACATAAAATTAAAACAGTATTATGGTGATGCAAAGTCTGCATCTTGTACGTCCTCCCAAATGACGACTCACAATTTCTACTTTCATCCAGCAACCAAAATTGAGGTTGCAGATGCTATTGGTGTTCTAGGGAATAAAAAGAATTCCGGTATAGATTTGTTGTCTTCTAAGATGTTAAAAGCTGCTAAAGCCCATATTTCTGTTCATTTAGCGCATATTATTAATGTATCCATATCATCTGGTAGATTTCCCTTGTCCTTGAAATCTTCCATTGTAATTCCCGTATTCAAAAAAAAAACGATATTCATGATATATTGAACTATCGACCTATTTCTATTTCAAGCGTGTTATCTAAGGTCATAGAAAAAATTGTTATGGGTCGAATGGTTGACTACTTGAATAAATTTAAGCTTCTAACCTATTCCCAACATGGCTTCAGATCCGGTCACTCAACGGAAACGGTGGCCATCTCGTTTGTAGATTATGTGTATAGCAACCTAGATATAGGACATTCTGTGGCTGGTCTGTTCTTCGACCTGTCGATAGCATTCGACGTTCTGGCATTCGATTTTATGATAAGCAAATATTATAATCTCGGATTCAGAGGCGTGTTTCTTGATTCAGGTGTACCCCAGGGTTCGGTCCTTGGTCCCCTGCTATTTATTCTGTTTGTAAATGATCTTCCAGATCACTTTCATGGAAGTAGAGTGACGCTATTTGCAGATGATACTTCATTGGCTGTCTCCGCTGAGAGTCCGGAGAAACTCTCTCTATTGTGTGTCGTAAAACTGCTTTGATTGCAAATATTGAGAAAACCGACTGTATATTTTTTAGCATTAAAAACTTAAGTCGGACATTGAGTGTTCAGCTTGGTAGCTCATCAATCACCTCTAAGGATCACGTTAAATTCCTGGGGGTACACATTGATCGAAACCTGAGATGGTGTCATCATATTGATGCTCTATGCAAAAAATTGAGTAAAGCTTACTATGCTATAAATCAAATAAAGAACTCTATTCCCTTGGCATCGGTTTTAAATGTTCACTATGCATTATGTTACAGCCACATATCTTACAATATACTGCTCTGGGGCCTCTCCACTGATGTAAGTCGGATATTTGTGGTGCAAAAACGTATTATGCGTATGATGTTTGGTCTTGACTCTCGTTCCTCCTGTAGGCCGTTGTTCGCGTCATATGGGATACTGACTCTTCCTTGTATATATATATATTGAAGAGTTTATTGTATGTAAAGGAAAACCATAGCAACCTTGCGAAATTGTCCAGTTTTCATGAATACAACACAAGAAATCCCGAGATGCTGCTACTTCCTACTCACAGAACTTCCAAATATGAATCTTTACCAACATATAAAGGTATTAAACTCTTCAATCATTTGCCTGATGCCATAAAATGGTTAACGAATATTAAATTTAGAAATGTAGTTAAGTTGAAGTTGATCAAGAAATGTTACTACACTGTAGATGAATATTTCAATGATTATGATCTCTGATTACCTTGTAAGTTGACGTGTCCTATACATTTTATTTTATATGTCTCAAAGGATTAATGAAGATTATTATTATTATTTATTTGAGTAAAACCCAAAAATGTATTGTTGAACTATTTCTATGAAAAATTTAGCAACTTAAATTACATTGGATCACGAGATCTTATAAAATCGAAACAGGGGGTATGCAGGGGGTCGAGGTCAGCCCCCAAGGGGTCAATATAGATCATTAAATGGAAATTTAATTCGGAATGAAGTGAAAATATCTTGACAATACTTCCATTTCCGCATTTACATCTCCGAGTATGTTCTGAGGTTTCTCGATCTTCATAACTAAACGAATCTTTAAAGCCGTAACAAGAAAATGGAATTTTCTTCTGGAACATTTCCAAAATGCCTGAATTTTTCCCACGCTACGTGGCACAGCAATCTCTTACGTTTCTATTCGAAACACGAAACTTGGGCCTCAGAGGCGTGACCCTTAATCCGGAAACGGAAGCAAAAAAAAACAATAATACCGATACATCAGTAAAGGGGGAGGAAATAATCCTACCGGACGAAAAGAAAACATTAATCGGAGGAAAAAGAAAAACCGTTATTTCTCTTTCAAGTCGCACGCGAGCGGTATGCTTACCGCACGAGATACGGTAATTTGTATCTTATCACACCCTGGTAATAACGGTGATTGTCTCTGTCATTTCTGCGATAGCCATCGATCGGCGTTTATCATTGGATTAGCGGTTCTCGACGAATTCGATAATTAGAGGTTTTCGGTTTGGGGGTGGAGCTTAACTGCCGTGATTAATCGGAAGTAGCTCTGGACGGTTTATAGAGCGGCACGCATTTCTCTTGCTTGCTACTAAAGGTTGTTTCAAACAAAACCATTGCTACCACTTTCATATACCGTTGTCAGTATAGATATTCACTTCAATGTTAAGGTGATACCACTATAATAAATTTCTGATTAACAGACTATAGTTCCTGTGATGTTACTACGCTTCACCATTTTATTGGTCGTATTTTTCCATGAAATACATACTATTGCAGAGTAATAACCCCAGAGCGTCCTCCGCCAAAGATATTGGAAGCCAACAATTCACCACTTAGATCGAAAATGCAGATCTCGTCTCGAGAATACATACTTCCTTACTTGAACTGTTTTGATCTTCTTAGATCTCATCAGTGCAGTTGAATAGTATTAATAGTATATTGTATAATTAGTGGGAAAAGCATAATATTCCCAAACGACTGTGATAATTACCAGACGAGGAGCGTAGCGACGAGTCTGGTAACACAGGAGTTTGGGAATATGCTTTTCCCACGAATTATACATACTATTTTTTCTCCGATCGTTGATTTACATTTAAAAAATTAATTAATTAAAAAATATTTCATCCAAGATGTAATCAAGTAAGTTCAAATAGGTTTCTCTATGTTCATATTGAAATATAGAAGTAGTAACCATGGAAATTACTCTGTTATGACAAAAGTAAAATAATTTTAAAGCTGGTTTTGCTTGATTCGTTGTATTTTATAAGGAATTAAAATAGAATTAGTAAACATGAACACTGATAGTGATTATTTGTTGACTTGCACGGCTCCTGAACTAGTAGAAGCCGCGAACGTGGCTTCACTTAATTTACTTCCGGCGAAATCCAGAGAGAAGTATGAACTTGCGTACCAACGCTTCATGAATTTTTGTAGAAAAAACAACAGTGTATCCTTTTCTGAGAATGTACTGATGGTGTATGTTGCTGAATTGGCTAAAACAATGAAATCTTCGACGTTGTGGGCACATTATTCCATGCTTCAATCAACTTTGTCTGTTAAAAATAATATTAATATTGCCCAGTACCAAAAACTGAGAGCAGTTTTAAAACGTCAAGCTACAGGATACAAAAAATGTAAATATTAACAACAACTATAAAAATTAAAACCATACTTTGTTTCATTTTAATGTAATAATCCATTTGTTACATTACCGCACGCTACAGCAGTGCGGTAAGAATATTACCGCACTGTTATTTTCTAATTGCTTAGCAACTGACCACTATTCTGGAATGTTGAGCTTTTCGCATAGAAAACAGGTCAAAATTGTGTCACTTTTCCCACGATCGGAGAAAAAAACTCTTACATGTTACAGTGTAGGAAACGAGCAGAAAACTTCAAAAAGATTTAGCATGTGAATTATTTACAGAATCCCAAATAATCTACACATTAAAGGATAGTACTATTGAAAAAACTGTCGAAATTATCACCATGTAAAAAAGAAACAGTGTCATATGACACCAGGTAGGAATGAAGTTCCTTCGGATAATAAAGAAGGAACACAATTTGCAAAAATGAAACATGTGTGTCTCGGGACGCTCGACAGAAGTGATAACTTATACTAATCCAAGTTGAAATAATTGATATTGACATGTGGGGCCAAGAGCTGCAACGAGATTGTAAATGAATAAATGGAAAAAGTCTGGAGTCTCCTCTGAGATTCTAACTCAGTAATACGATACCAGCGTTCAGTACTCAGACCAATCGGCCGTCAATACAACGTAGAACAAAGACGCAAGAGTGTATAGGGAAAACATAATAAGCGATACGCCCCCTACCGGTGTCGAATATTACTAGAGCATGGGAGATAGATTGCTTTGTTTACATCTGTTTACGTGTATTTTATATGAGAAGTTGTTGAGTTTTAATTGTATTTTGGATCGTTTACAAACGTTCAGAAGAGATGAATCACTATTGTTGTGTATTCTATTGTTCATATTGGGCAAAAAAAACCGAATATAGCTTACATACCTTTCCGAAAGCTGGACAATTCAAAGTTGCATTTCAAACAAAGTTGGGAAACAAGGAAATGATGGACAGAAAAAAGGTGTGGATTCATAACTTGAAGATTGAAAAAAAATCTCTGAACATAAGAGAGTTGTTTTTCACAGTTTACTGAGAATAATTATTTTCCCTGCAGTAAGTTTGTGGATTTTTCCATATAGAATTATACCAACTAATGATGTGCAATTTTCAGCTAACCGAAAACGTAGAGTTTTTGAAGTCCAATGCTATTCCAACGAAAAATCTTCTACTTTTATCGGAATCTGAACCTGGGCCATCATCCAGAGATTCTAGATTATTGTATTTTCTTTCATGTAACAACCAGAGATACTATTAAAATAATAATAACAAATGATGTTTATTTGCACAACCAAAATAACAGTTTATCATAACATCAAGAATATGAAATAAATCTGGACTCTATAGCTAGGTAAAAACTAAAATATTCAATTATATAATCAGGAAAACAGAGATTCTATCAAAAAAAACCAGACTCTCAGAAGTCCACCGTACTTTTAGGATAACTGTTATACGTCAGGAAAATTCAAAAAATATAATAACTTATTACGTTCAAACCATTCAAGCAGAGTATTCATATTAATTCTTCTTTTATTTCATGTTGTTTCTTTCAGTTTAGCTGGTAAGTAATTAGTTTTGTCCATTATACTCAAAAATTCTTCAGTTGGTAATGAAAGTAGACATGCCGGAGATGTTTTCTTGAAACTTTTGAAAGTTTTTTTATTTTTTTAAATAAATAGGTGTTCTATCATACAGCCTTTTCATGAGGTATACATAGTTCCTTCAACCAATTAATTTATTCGTCCTCTACTTTATTTTATTATTGATTTTCATGTTCAATGATAAAAACTCAGTGTAAATTTCAACTTGATGTAGGTAGGTTATCTACTGTTGAACAGAGATAAAATTGTCCTCAATCCAAACACAATATATCACAGGAAAATACAAAGTCCAAAAAAAACACAAATTACGACGATAAACGTTCGAAAACTCAAAACGAAATGAACGTAAATACCATTACAACCAATGTAAACAAACAGCTAATCTCCCATGCTCTAGTACCGATATTAGCCGTTCCGGCGCTACGATCTTAATTTCGGACGACTATAGGTATAACGAGAGTGTAACGTATCGCCACGCTATATAATGGAATATAAACTTACTATGCGTAGTCAATATTTAATGGAACAAATTTTTTAAAGCTTGATTCCTGTCGTACTCTGTTCTTTTATTATTTATTTATTTATCGTATGGCAACACGTGTATCTTAATTTACTTAATTATGTCAAACAAAAGAATAACAATTTTAGTTAATGTCTAAGTTTTCGATCCAGGTGACAGCTGATGGAGTGGCCCCCAAGAAATCTCTGGTCGAGCAGTGACTTTGCCGATTTATACAGTCATAGACTAGGTGATGGATGGTTTGTCGTTCGCCACAACCGCAAGTGTTGCTTTGGGTTTTTCCCCATTTCTATAAAGAATCTAAACATATGCCAGTCTCGGTACGGATGCGGTTTAGATAGCACCATTTTTTTCTAGGAAGTGAGGATCCAGGAACTGATTCGTTTATATGAAGATTGTCATAAATATCAGGGGGCACACTATTTTGACAGAATTGTGTCTACTCTTCTTCTAGTTTAAAGTTGTTTGTGGTAAGAACTGCAGCTGTTTGGATTGGAGGTTTTCTGGAACGAAGCCTGTGCCCAAGTTGATCAATATCTTCATGGATTTGAAGCTGTGGGTTGCTTAGGTAACCGGTAACCAGTATGTAGGTGTGGGTTTAATAGTGCCGCTAATTATTCGTAGAGTGTTGTTGAGTTGGACATCTACCAATTTTTAATGTAGGCTATTCAGTCAGACAGGTGCACAGTACTCGGCTGTGGAGAACACAAGGCTCAGAGAAGAACAACGTAGCGTTTCAGCTGAGGCACCCCAACTCATGCCGCTTAATTTGGAGATTATGTTGTTTCTCGTTCTTAATTTAGCAGATACATTGGATAAGTGTTTTTTTAAGGATAGTGTGCGATCTAAAGTAACTCCCAGGTACTTGGGGTGCTTATTGTGCTTTAGTCGGGCGCCGTTAAATTCGGCGTGCAGTTCTGTATTCGCCAATTTATTATTTAAGGGGAAACACGATGTTTCGGTTTTAGTTACACTAGGTTTGAGTCTCCATTCAGTGAAGAATTTTTTCATGGCCTTTAGGTCTTTGTTCAGAACGTTCTCTGCGATTCGTAGGCTTTTGTGTATAAACCCAAGAGCCATATCATCAGCATAGTTGAATTTCTTAGATCGGGTTTAAGGTAGATCAGATACGATCTATCTGTTTTTTTATGCATATAACTTATACAAAATTATTTCAAAGTTTCACATCTGCCAAGCGTCCCGCGACGGCTCATTGGGCTCATGACGCTTGCGCGTTGCTTGAACATGAATTCATGAGTATATACTATGCATTAGCGATTGGCGTGGCGGAGTGGCATCAGAAAGAGAAGGGATGAGAGAACGGAAAGAAAGAGGGAGAAAGTGAACGGTATTATACAATACTAGCGGGACCCGTCGCGGCTTCGCCCGCGTATCCATATATGTATACGTATGAATTTATTAAGATATAGTTTTCGTACATATTGCGTATCGTACGTAATACTTATCATTATTTTTATACTTCAAAAATTCTATAGATACACTTTATAGCCAATATACCAAAAATTTATTCCACCGCCGTTCAACCCCTGAATGATCGAATTTTAAAAAATGGAGAAAGTGGTTTTTCAAGATAATTATAAGGAACATTTTAGTGGCCGAATGAAATCGCTAAGTCGATTATTTTGCCAGAAATAGCCAATAAAAAAAACAGACTCACTCCTTTTTCACCTCTAAATGATGAGATTTCAAAAAACTGAGAAACTACTTTCTAAAGTTAATTTTACTTAATATTTTCGTGAAAGAGCGGGATCACTAAGTCCATTATTTTGCGAGATTCAGCCAAAAATAGCCAATATACGAAAAACACATTTCACCCTCTTTCAACCCCTAAATGATACAACATCAAAAAATGCAGAAAATGGTTTTTTAATAAAATTATAAGGAACATTGTAGTGGAAGAACGGAATCGCTAAGTCGATTATTTTGCCGGAAATAGCCAATATAAAAAAAACAGACTTACCCCTTTTGCACCCCTAAATGATGGAATTTCAAAAAACTGAGAAACTACTTTCTAGAGTTAATTTTACTTAACATTTTCGTGAAAGAGCGGGATCGCTAAGTCCATTATTTTGCGAGAATCAGCCAAAAATAGCCAATATACGAAAAACACATTTCACCCTCTTTCAACCCCTAAATGATACAACATAAAAAAATGTAGAAAATGGTTTTTTAATAAAATTATAAGGAACATTGTAGTGGAAGAACGGAATCGCTAAGTCGATTATTTTTCCGGAAATAGCCAATATAAAAAAAAACAGACTTACCCCTTTTGCACCCCTAAATGATGGAATTTCAAAAAACTGAGAAACTACTTTCTAGAGTTCATTTTACTCAACATTTTAGTGGAAGAACGGGAGGATCGTCCATTATTTTGCGAGAAACATCAAAAAACACGTTTTACCCTTTTTCAACCCCTTAACGGCGGAATTTTAAAAAACCCCGTCTTAGTGGAAATCTACATGATCAGACTTAACTTCCCACCAAATTTCAGAAATTTAAAATATATGGTTTTTGCTGTAGACTGGATTCAATTTTTCGGCTTGTATTATATATATATATATATATATATATATATATATATATATCTATATATATATATATATATATATATATATAGATTCGCTTATGTTTCGTCACTTCCGTTACGGTTTAAGTCTCACATATTTTTCAGTTTGGTCTCGCAGCAAAATCCCTATCTCCTCCAAGCTTGCCTGTAAGGGACTTCGTTCTAAAAACTACGCAAGCCCTTGCAAAGCGGTGCTTTTTTTAGTATATTCTAATTTTATTCTTTGTTAATAACTGATCGGTTTCCCAATGGATTTTCACGAACATTTCCAACAGCCAGCACTGTAAACGCGTTTGAATACCTTCGTGAATGATTCCATTCCATAGTAATTGCTCTAATCCTTTTACGATTGCACTGTAGGATGAGATATCCGCAATTAAATCTATGTAAAAGCGTTCCCTCACAAGAATAGTACACCAAGAGTCGTTTCGGAATTTGCCATTCTACATTCGATGCAGTTTTGTTACATTAAACTGTGGTTTAATCACTCTTGTCGCAGGAACATTGTAATTAATACACCGTACAGAGCGCGATATACGGAGACGTGGAAAGGCAGTGAATCTCCTAATTTCCTTAACATGTCTGCCATGTGTAATCAACAAATGAGAGCGGCGATGGTATAAATCTGTTTTCTCATGTTATATTATTTAGCTCGGATAATCAACATTACGAAAGCGGCTATCGTGTTTAATACGATCAGTTGTTCATTATGTTGGAATTATTTAAATGAATTTCTGAATATATAGCATCTCCCAAAAATATATCGTCAATGCAGTATGTTAACATACACAACGTTTCAATACTTTGGGAGCTGATTATAGACCTCAAAATAAGTGAAAAATTTCATGTAAACATGGATCCGCAAATACGCCGTTTTGGAGATATGAGCGATTTTCGGTTTTCAAATTAACAACTAGCGCATATTCGATTTATTTTCATCGTCCAGATTTCTTGTTTAATGAACTTACAATTAAAATGTTTTTGAGTCGGTTCATAAAAATATCAGTTGGCATCAAACATTTGCTTTTCATAGGACATTTACGTACTTCTATTGAGTATTTGAGTATTTTGCATTAGAGCGATTAGAGTTGTTTACTTTCTTTCAGTTTATTGTTAAGAAAAAATTATTGTTCCTGAATTTGAAATGGCTCATTCTAATATTGAAATGAGTGAAATGGTTTTCATGTATGACCGTTCCAACGGAAGTGGTCCTGAAGCACGTCGCCTTTATGCAAAGGCTTATCCCGATACTCAACTTCCTTCTCATGTAACGTTCAATCAAATTTTTAGGCGATTGAGGGAAACTGCATTGAAATGGACGGTGGTCATATGGAACATCTTCTGTAAAACACTGGACGTCAAAAAAAATCGAATATCTTCTGTAATTTATCGTATTTGGTTACGCTAGTAGTTAATATTTTAAAAACCGAAAATCGCTCATATCTCCTAAACAGCTCATTTAAGCGGCTCGTGAGGTTTTGGTTTGAGGAGGCTACAAGAGGTGTTAAAAAATACACCATAGGCGAAAATTTTTTGGATTTCAGGGTCAACCGCCTTATAATTTAAAGAAGATCAAAGTAAAACAAGCACCCTAAGCTATTAATTTGTTTTCACTTTCGAGTGTCTACCTTGAGACCTACAACTCCTATTTACCATATTCACAAAAACTCCTTTCAGCCAATTAATCAATTCATCTATTCATAAATTTTTTTTTTCTTTCACAAAATAGGTACCTACCTACCTACTTAACGAATTTGTTAACAGCTGGTGAGAGCAAATAAAAAGTTATTATATATTTTTGAAGATTAGCGGGATCCTGCGATCTTTAACGTTAGCAGAATGATCTATAATATCCTCATAAAATTTTTTGTCTTTCGCCAAAAGTTTAACCAATTTCTTTTCAATAGAAAACAAACTAATATTTTTCAAACGATCCTGGCTCATTGAATTTCGTAAATAAGTTTTAATTCTCTTAAGAGTGGAAAACGAGCGCTCTATGGAAGCCGATGTCACCGGGATAGAAACAATTAGACATAAGTGTTTATAAACTTGGGGTAAATCTTGATTCAAATCATTATCGAAAAGGTATTTAATAGTACTCACATGATTTTCATTTTGCCCCAAAATTTCATTGTCATTATAAACAACACACAGTTCACTTTTTATGGCCATATTATCAAAAAAAGTGTATTTTTGACATAAATTGTCCAAAAGGTTATCTGGAAAATTAGCCGAAAATCCGGTTAACAAATTTTTATTGAGTAAGTCGAAGAAATACAGTTCTTTCAAATCAGAGAACCTTATTTCTATTTGACCCCTAATAGTATCCAAAATTTCATAAAATATATGCTTATAGTGAAGATCCATATCTGCGTAACTGAATTTCTTTCGTTTTGGGCTAAATTGAGTCGTATCATCAGTAGTTTGAAATACAGAAAATAGTTTTTTAAAATAAACTTCTGCACGAAATTCTGAAATTTTTTCCAAAAGAAACTTGAGCCGATTTCGTGAGTAAATTTAATCTGAAAACTTGTGCCGTAAGATTTGAAAAACTATTTCTGTTTGTTCAAAAATTAATTTAAAGATGTTTAAAAAATATATAAATTCCTTATCTTGTAAGTAAGATATTAATCCGCGTGCTGTATTTAAAGTTACTTTATCGGTGAAAAATTCCTCACTTTCAACTAGGTATAGAATTGAATCCTCAAATCCTAAGCGGCCCCTAACAGAGACATTTTCACTAGTAAAAAGTAAACACTGCCAACAAAATAATTTATTTTTTACCTGTGATCCGGTTAGGCAAGGATGTCTCTCATCTGTTACGCTGCACCAAATTGTTTAATTCAGGGGTAGCTCGCTATGTTTTTATCAAAACTTTATCCTCATAACTTAGTGCAATAAAGTTATGGGATAACAAATATTCCACTAAGTCACCATTGAAATTTTTGAAATTAACTTCAGTAACCAAACTCATTTTAAAACAATACGCGAGCAATATAAGTAAACACGCTGCCATTAGTGACTACGATCACACTACGATTAATGCTTTCCAATGAATTCACTCGATGTCACGCGAAATTCTATAGTTGTGATTGGTCGACATTGTATTAGACTGGGTTCCTATCCGTGTTACCATTTACATGTGTTTTGCTTTTCTATTGCAATGAAGTATTCATTCGGAGTATTTGCACCGTTGTTTGCTTTTCTGTGGCAGGCATAATGAACGTTGAGAATATACCTTTCTAAGCCTTCCGCAGCGTTGCCACAAATCTTGAAATGAATGAAATGCAGTAAATGTAAATACCTTCTATCTTAATTAATAAATTATATTATATAATGTAGGTTGAAAGGAAGGTAGGTGCATAAAATAATATGATTTTGATTAATATGAATATGCTGAATGCTGACTATTCAATATAATATACACGGAATATTATTGAGGAGGCTTAGCCTCCTTAGCCTCCTTTGACTAGCCGCCCCTGATATATATATATATATATATATATATATATATATATATATATATATATATATATATATATATATATATATATATATATATATATATATATATATATATATATATATTATATATATAATTTATATATATATTTTATATATATATATGATAATTTTAGAATTTTTCTAGGTAAAATGAAGATTTATTTGTCTTTGCTATTTTATCATTCATTCCGTTATTCCAACGTTTCGGCCTTTTTCAAGAACTAGTTTAAATTATCTTAGGAAACAATTAAAACAAGAATTTGAAAAAGGCTTTGTGAAGCGGAAACGTATAAATAATTAAATATCAAAGACAAAAAAATCTCCATTTTACATAAGCCACATTCCCTAGAAAAATTCTAAAATTATCACATATATACTTCTGGCTCTAGAATAAAGATTTTAATATATATATATATATATATATATATATATATATATATATATATATATATATATATATATATATATATATATATATATATATATATATATATATATATATATATATATATATATATATATATATATATATATATATATATATATATATATATATATATATATATATATATATATATATATGTACACTTTTGTCTTTTTTGTAACAGTAGGATGCAGTATATTTAACTCACATTGCTAGTGAGTATTAATATTAATATATATGTATATTTTTGAATATGTAAAATGACCTATTTGTTTTTTAGCCTTGATGAAGGAAATAAAATTTTCCGAAAGTTCGGTAATGTAATAAAAAGTTTCACTTAGCCTTAACATTAAACAGCTACCCTAATATTTGAGCAAGTTCAAATATTCTGTGTATATTGTCAATCCTTGTGTGTGTGTGTGTGTGTGTGTGTGTGTGTGTGTGTGTGTGTGTGTGTGTGTGTGTGTGTGTGTGTGTGTGTGTGATTGGGTGTGTGTGTGTGTGTGTGTGGGTGTGTGTGTGTGTGTGTGTGTGTGTGTGTGTGTGTGTGTGTGTGTGTGTGTGTGTGTGTGTGTGTGTGTGTGTGTGTGTGTGTGTGTGTGTGTGTGTGTGTGTGTGTGTGTGTGTGTGTGTGAATAGTATGTATGTATTCTTTCTTCTTGGGATGGTAGTTTTTTCAATTAACAGATTTTTGAGAGAAGCAATTTCATAGAAAAACCTTTCATACATTTCAATATTCAGTATGCTACTTATTCTCTATCTCCATGTTCATAAATGTGGCCCAAAATGAAATAGATCCTTCGTAACGAGTATAACTACACAGCGAAGGATTCGAATGCAACCCAACTTCAATTGGAAAAATATATGGAAAATATAAAACTTCGATTGCAGTCCTCACATGTTGACATACAAATAATCCAGATGCTTTACATTCGAGTGCACAGTTTCGAAACTCTGTCATCGTTGTTTCGTTAATTGGTTCTACAAAATGGAAATGCACGTCGAAGTAAATTCCGTCTGGATCGAGTGTAGGTACTGGAATATTGATCAGTTTTCAACTGCAACACATCTCGGCTGGTGATATATATGGGTGTTTAATATACAAGTACGAGTCTCATGAAACAAGCTCGGTTTTAGCGTTATACTTTTTCAAATTAATTTTTCATCGTCTTATTCATATATATATATATATATATATATATATATATATATATATTTATATTTATATATATATATATATAATATATATTTATATATATATATATATATATATATATATATATATATTATATATATATATATATATATATATATATATATATATATATATATAGGTAAACCCGGCAATCGTGCCCCACCATTCGAAGAATTGAAATAAAAAACGATATTATTTAGAACATGTTTATTAAAGTAATTATTCTTAACCTCTGACTAAATTTGCATAACAAAAACGAAAAAAATCTTCTAAAAGGTTAGCAGAACAGCTGAGATCAACAGTTTCTTAAAATATAGGGTGGGGCACATTTCACGGATACATCAGTCTTATGTGCCTCAGTGAAGCCTCTCATTGTGTTGACTTTTTGCCTTTTCCTTTGCCATTATTTTTACCACCGCACTTGTTGCATTTCTCTGAAAAGTTTGTGCAATCTTCATGTAACCATCCAGAACACTGCAAACACTGAATCCAGTCACTTCTCTTCTTCGTTTGGTAGTAAGACTCGTGACATTCTACACAAGTGGCATCATGTTCATCGGAACATTCTTCACTAGATTCGCTGAGCTGTAACTCTTCTTCACTTTCCGATGAAGAAGAAAGTGCTTTTGGAATATTATTCGCTCGTTTTGATGGTACAGTAACCAACTTTTTCTCTAGAGACTTCTTTTTCTCTTCAAACAGTTTGCGCGTGGTTAAATGACTTTGTGATGTCAAAACCTTAACATTTTGTTTCCTTTTACTTAATTTATGATATAAGACAGGCAATGGACTTACTATTTGTAAGGTCTTTGTTGGTTTTTCTTCTTGTGAAACAACCGTAGCATGTGATGCAGCCATCTCCACATTTTGATTCATTGAAGCCGTGGAGGTACTCGGCAAAGAAATATTATTTATTTCCTGAATTGCCTGCGGATTATCATCATTGCACCTAACTGATGCATCAGAAATGCTGAAAAAATATTCAGGAATAGCATTAGGATCAAAGGGATATATCCCTGTTGCTTTGAATCCTGAAACGCCAATTGCTGGTATTGCGGACTTGTACCAGGCATCACCAATCATTTTTGAAATATGGTACCGACTTAAAGACTTTCCTTTGTTGTTAATAAACCAAGTGGTGACTTCTTTAGACAGGTAACTTTTGAATGGTCTAAAAAAGCTTCTGTCCAATGGTTGGAGAGCCTGGGTAGTGTGTCTGGGTAGACAAAGGATTATAACGTTAATTTTGTTAGCCAATTCCAGCATTTCATATGAATTGGAATGAGAGGAATGACCATCTAGAATCAGAAGAACTTTCCCGTCAGGTTTTCGTGTGATGAAATAATCCCTCATCCAATTCAAGAATAGTTCTGCGGTTATATAAGATGTTTTTTGATTCATAAATACATCAGAGCCAGTCGGTAGACCTTCAGAAAAGAAGGTTTTTTGTATTTTCCTTTAAGTATCAGAACAGGCGGAAGAAAAGTGCCCTCGGTATTGCAACACGCAATCAAAGAAATATTTTCACCTTTTTCGGTGCTGGTTACAGTATTAACACATTTTGCACCTTTTCTAGCTATTACGCGTCCAGTTTTATTGTTAACTTGAATTCCGCTCTCGTCCATGTTGAAGATTCTTTCCGGTTTACCAACCAAATCATTATCATTCAGTACTTTCAGCAATATTTCGAAATATTTATCGACATCCTGTCGATTCATAGCATTAGCTCTCGCCAGCGACAATCCTTCTGCTTTTCTTTTACTAAGGCCTGGGTGCCTCTTCATGAACCCCTGAAACCAATCCCAGCCTGCTTGTCTTTTCTGAGTATTGAATCGGTGAGGTAATCCCAGTTTTTCAGCAAAGTCGTAAGCAATAGACTGCAGTCTCGATTGGTCCAGAGGAAATCCGATAGATTCGAGCCACAAGTCTCAACTCATTTTCATTTCCTAATTCAGAAGGTCTACCAATGTTCTGCTTGCTTCTCCAGCCCTTGCTGATGTGTCTACGTAAGGTTCGTGATGTTATGTTATATGTCCGGCACGCCTCATTAACTCCCATTCTCTTGCTTGTCACATCTTCTATCGCTTTCATCATATTTGCTTCTGTCCATTTTCTGGGATCTATAGCTTTAACCTTTCCCATTTCCTGGAGAATAATAACTGAATTGAAAATTCAAAAGAATAATGATTTAAAAATAATTCACAGGTGGGGCACATTACCCGAAATAAATCAGGGCACATTAACCAATGTTCAGGATAATGTGCCCCACTTGATCATGATATAAAAATGTACCAAAAACAGAACGTAATTATATGCATACAATATTCCGAAGAGGTTAGAATTAGAATCAAACTTTGAAAGAGGAACAAAAAATGAAGCAAAAACTTTAAATTGGCGTAAAAACAGATACAAGACAAATTCACACTGTCGTACATACCTTTTGATCAATATATCTCAGTTATACCAAATGAAAACAGAAACTGTGATGTTTACATCGCACACATACTTGTTTCACTAAGCTGTGCGGATCAAGTGCGCGCCCAGTTCAAAATGCATCTGTGTGTTTCTCTAGTGGGGCGCGTTATAGAATGGGGCATGTTTTCCTGATTTACCATATATATATATATATATATATATATATATATATATATATATATATATATATATATATATATATATATATATATATATATATATATATATATATATTACTCAATGTGTAAAGCAGTTAACAGATTTGGCACAGTTAGAGTTTATATGGAGAACCGGCGCAGAAAGTTATCACTTATATTTAGTACATGTTAATTATGCATTGAATTTAATTTCTGAAAAATAAATATCTTAGAACTCCGGCGCCTTCACCATTTTATATAGACATTGGAAGTTCTACCACTAAAATAAATATGTAGTTGAACAAACTTATAGAGTCTATATCATTTATTTAATATGTGGTTACACTACACCACGACCTCAAGGTCTATTGTGCCCCCCATCAGAGCTGTTCTTGCTCGTCCAGAGTACTAATGAACTCCAATGTCAGTGAAGGCTTCAAGGAGGTTACGTCCTCATTCCTGCAAGTTTCTTGTACAAAGCATTGTTTCCGTTGGCTTTCATGGCGAGGCATTCTATAACCAGGAGAACAGGAGTTTACTCCTCCTCCCCACAGAATCTACACTCGTCAGATTCTGATTAACCTATTCTCACCAGATGCTTCCTGAGGCGACAGTGTCCTGTAAGGAAGCCAGGGAGGAGGTGTGATTTGTTCTTACTGAGATTCAGATATCTTCTGGATCTTGAAGTTTTTGAGTTGCGAAGGAACTTTTTGCAGTGATCCATGCCTGGAAGAGTCCGTCAGTGTGCCTCTCGATCGGTTCCATCCTTCTCCCGAGAATCTTTCTCATAGGTGCATCTTCCTATACCACAGATATGATCTTTGCTAGCGAATGGCGTTTGTGATCCCTTCTTGGATAGAACATCGACCTCTTCTTTTCCTTTGATCCCTGAGTGACTGAGAAACCACATTGTTTCCGTTGGCTTGTAAAGGCGAGGCATTATGTAACCAGGTGAATAAGAGTTTCGTCCACCTCCCCACAGAATCTATACTCGTCAGTTTCTGATAAACCTATTTTCATCAGATGCTTCCTGAGACGACAGTGTCTTGTAAGGAAGCCAGTGAGGAGATGTAATTTGTTCTCACAGAGATCCAGGTATCCTTTGGATCTTGCAGTTTCAAAGTTCTGAAAGAACTTTTTGCAGTGATCCATCCCTGGAAGATTCCGCCGAGTATTTCTCTTTCGGTTCCCCCCTTCTCAGGAAACTCGTTCTTATGGAAGCATTTTTCTATATCATAGATATATTCTGTGTTCTGTGAATGGCGTTAGTGCTCCCTTTCTAGCTAGTATATCGACCTATTCGTTCCCTCTGATCTCTTGAGGTACTTATTCTGTAACCAGGTGAACAGGAGTTGCCTCCTCCTCTCCACAGAATCTGCACTCCAGATCCAGATATTTTCTGAATCTTGAAGTTTCAAAGTTCTGAATGAACTCTTCGGAGTAATCCATCCCTGGAATATTCCGCCAGAATGTTTCTCTTTGGGTTTCCTCCTTCTCCCGAAATTCTCTCTTATAGGTGCATTTTCCTATACCACAGATATATTCTGTGTTCTGTGAATGGCGTTGGTGCTCCCTTTCTAGCTAGTATATCGACCTCTTCGTTCCCTCTGATCTCTTGAGGTACTTATTCTGTAACCAGGTGAACAGGAGTTGCCTCCTCCTCTCCACAGAATCTGCACTCCAGATCCAGATATCCTTTGAATCTTGCAGTTTCAAAGTTCTGAATGAACTCTTCGGAGTAATCCATCCCTGGAAGATTCCGCCAGAATGTTTCTCTTTGGGTTTCCTCCTTCTCCCGAAATTCTCTCTTATAGGTGCATTTTCCTATACCACAGATATGTTCTGTGCCAGTGAATGGCGTTGGTGCTCCCTTTCTAGCTAGTATATCGACCTCTTCGTTTCCTCTGATCTCTTGAGGTATTCTGTAACCAGGTGCACAGGAGTTGCCTCCTCCTCTGCACAGAAACTGCACTACAGATCCAGATATCCTCTGAATCTTGCAGTTTCATTGCAAATTCTGAATGAACTCTTCGGAATAATCCATCCCTGGAAGATTTCGCCAGAGATCTATATTATAGAAATATTAGTTATGTGTTTTCTTCGATAACGTGGCTTCAAATCGTTCGAATTCCATCCTTCGCTATTCGCCCACTTGACACGGCTTCATCCTTATGATTGCATAAACCGATCCGCAATTCGACGTATCAAATTGTTAGATATTGAATGCACCTCATCCGAAGCGAAATAGTTCGCAGATCGACTGACATTCGATGCGGTCCCTTCGTCTGTAATGCAGATGCAGAGGATCTATCGCGGATCTTTCATCCCTATAGAAATCGTGAAGGGCTCCAATCGACCCTAGTTCTGATTGTGTCTGATCGGCTACACCGATATATCTATCACAATCAAAGATGAGGACTACATGAAATCTCTGTTTCTGTATGATTTCATTAGATGGAATTAACTGTTGTTGGTAGCAGATTCACAAGTGTTCTTAAATACAACATATCTTTAGAATACTTAAAAGATATTCGATATAGCTCATGATATTCACTAGACAATATATATATATATATATATATATATATATATATATATATATATATATATATATATATATATATATATATATATATATATATATATATCAGAGGCGGATTATCCTTAAGGCAAACTAGGCATGTGCCTATAGGCGCGAGGGTACAAAGGAGCGCTCGGGCAGAATTGTAAAATAAAGAAAAAATATACAATATAGCATAAAATTTATTGCGCCAGTAAGTAAGCCACCTACTTAGACAATAATAACTACTACTATTATTTTTGCTTACCACTTCAATTTGCTTCAATTTTGTTGGCGCCAGAACATCTCACATAATGTGAGATGATCCCCGGCAATAATGCCATACGCTTAATATTATAACAGAAGATAAAGTTAACGGATGGGACTGACTGAAACTTACGTCTACAAACAATCTTGTTCTAATTCACATAATTGCTGCAGGAAGGGAAAATTTTAACAGCTATGAGCAGCAAGCCTCGGAACTCTCACTAGCCAAAGAATATCAAAGGGATAAAAAGTGTATTCAGATAATAAAAGCTTCTTAATTTTACATACATAACACTATAATTTCAGTTTTCACTTTAATTAATTTCTGCAAATAATTCAATTATTTCCAATTATATCTAACTGTTACCAGAGTGTCTTTAAGTTCGCTTTAAGTATACTTAAAAATTCAGATCGTGTTGAAAATTTAACCCTGCATCCGTGTTCACCTGATTAATTCGTAATTTGAGTAACCAAGTATTAATTAATTCTTAAAATTAATAAAAGCGCCAGACAATTCACGACGACCTTCGTTTCCCAAATTTGCCCGACCGAGAAAGAAATCCGGGACCTTCCGCTCTTACGGCAGACACCTCTGCCACTACTGCATATTGAAGTAAGTTAATAATTATTTAATTCAGTTTTTATCCTGTGCAATAATTTAATTCATACCACTGGCGTGTAAAACCAGATATTATTATATAGGGAATTTCATAGTATTTCGTACTTTTAAGCTTTAAAATATTGTAAACCGCAATCGCAAGATCTGTCCGACAAAATCGATATCATGTGATGCTCTTTTTTCTAAATGGCGGTAGATGGGTTTAGGTCAAACTATAGTCCCTACGAGTTATTTTTAATAAAGGGGCGCCGATCAGATGCTAGCCTACGACGCTCCGAACGTTTAATCCGCCTCTGATATATATATATATATATATTTTTTTTTTTTTTTTTATTTTTTTTCGTATAAATAGATTGTTTTGTGATACCAATGCTATGACGAAACGCGTTTACTCATTAAATTTTATTTAAACTTGTGAAAAGTTAGTTTTTTGTTTCTTTATGAAGTTATGTATATACATATACTTTTTCTTCTCATCTCATGGAAAAATCCGAAACCTTAAATATTAGCATGTCTTTGAGGAACACCCTTTACATATATATATATATATATATATATATATATATATATATATATATATATATATATATATATATATATATATATATATATATATATATATATATATATATATATATATATATATATATATATATATATATATATATATATATATATATATATATATATATATATATATAGACATCAGAAAGAATAACTCCGGTCGTGATACATCAAATAGGATAATGGGTTAAACGGATGAATTAAAGACTGATAAAAGTGTACTCCTTATATTCTTTGTCAACGTTTCGGCTTCTATTTAAGCCTTCATCAGAACTCTACAAAAATTAGTTCAATCAATAGCAAACGAGCGGTCTCAAACACACAGGACTCACCGAATGTTTGAGGTTATAAAATAAGCTAACATCTTCCAAAACGGAAAAAACACAAAACTAATGTGACAAACCATAAAATTATTAAACTGTACTACATTATATGAAATTATTTAAAATAAGTTAAACGTGATTTATGTGAAATAATAAATATTACGAAATTCTAACAACACAACATCGTGGTACCAAGAGAATGACAGCAATCACAGAATGCTAAACAACAAGTTGACAACCTAAGTTATAAAATTAAAAATAATGAAATAAAGTGACACAAAATGTTCTTCTTCTTTCTATCCTGACCTTAATAATCAATCAACAGAACTTTCATTGCTATTAGTGACGTCATACACTATTAAAATTCTTATTTTATCAGCCTTTAATTCATCCGTTTAACCCATTATCCTATTTGATATATATATATATATATATATATATATATATATATATATATATATATATATATATATATATATATATATATATATATATATTTATAGATATTTATATATATATAATCACACATACCGGGTGAATTTTTTGATTGAGTTGAGTCAGTTGCAAATCTCGCAAACGAAACATCACAAGATCTGCACACAGCTGTTTCGATACTATTAAATCTGTACAGCTTACTAGGCATGGGTTGTTATCCATATAGTTGTTTCGGGTTATTAACGCATTATCAAGTTTGTCATAAGCTCTTGATAATGTATTAAAAGTCCGAAACATATGTCGAGTTAATTAACTAATTTTATTGGAATCAAACCAAGTGTTTTTGTTTATTCATTTGATAAATAATTTATTGACGTTTCGTTCACTAATAATTGTCAAAAAACCATACTTTCATGTGCATCAAACTAAAGTATAAAACACTCTATCGTACACTGCTAATAAAAATCTCCACGAAATTGTAAAAACTCTTCGACGGCATTATCCTTGGTACTATATTCTCGACATTTATGCGGGACGTGAAGTTGAGGATGTTAACACTCCGAAACATTGCGCGACGGTTTTTTTCGGGTTCGTTGTAAAAATATAGTCGAAGCCTTTGTCAACGGTCCTTGTAGGGGCTTTATTTCGTCCTTTGACTTGCCGTTGGACCGTAACTCGTAAGTTTAGGGTCGCTTTTAAAGTCCCGTCCTGAGTGTTCTACAGAAACTAAGAAGGAAGAATAAGAAGTTGGGGCACCACTGATTTCGTATATTTCGTGTTTCCTTGTTAAGTATGACGAAATGGAATCAAGTGCTTTTTAGTGCTTCCCTTGAGAATATTTCTGATTATAAATAGAATAGTGAATCTGTTGAAAGTAACGGTGTTTTTCTACAGATATGAAAGAAGTTGACAAAAAAAGATATGAAAGAGAAAAAAAAATTTGAACGATTCTCTCGAAATCCTTGGAAAAATCCAAATTATGATAAGAAGGCCAGTTTGTGAGCAGTGGTGAATGAATTCAGAATATATATATATATATATACATATATATATATAGGTATATATATCTATATATATATATATATATATTATATTTTTTATTTTTATATATATATATATATATATATATATATATATATATATTTATATATATATATATATATATATATATATATATATATATATATATATATATATATATATATATATATATATATATATATATATATATATATATATATATATATATATTTATATTAACTGAGATTGAATTCTCGCACATCACTTGGTGAAACATCATAAAGAATAGAGTATAAACTTTAAAATAAAAAAAAAAACACTTGGCTTATGTTTCACAATATAACAAATATTTACATACCGTATTTAGCAGTAACGAAAAGTCGGCATGTTTCGAATTATGAACTCAGTCAGTCTTGATAATGAGTTCATAACTCGAAACATGTCGACTTTTCGTTACTGCTAAATACAGTATCTAAATATTTGTTATATTGTGAAACATAAGCCAAGTGTTTTTTTTTTATTTTAAAGTTTATACTTTATATATTTATATATATATATATATATATATATATATATATATATATATATATATATATATATATATATATATATATATATATATAATGTTGAAAATCATATCCAGCCGAATGTACTTAATATCACGTCTCTCCACTAGAAAATTTATAATATGTCCTCTTCGCATCGATGAAGCCTATTTCGGGAAAAAACTCATCGAAATGTAATAAGACTAAAAGAAGCTATTCGACTTTCTTACAAAGACTGAAGAAGCTCTAACACCGCCTCGCAACTGGGTGTTATGCTAATGACGCAGACGTTATTCCTTTGAGGAGCAAGAACCTAATCTGCTATCATTCGATATACAAGCTCAACTACCTGAATCGATAGAGACCGATATTAGAGACGAGACTGTAAAGAAATTGCACTGCAACGGCTCCGGAGAAATTCCGGGCGAAATTGCGACGTTCGTGACGAAAAGACGCGCCGCCGCTTCTTTTTTAATGTTATTTTCTTTTTATATGAATTTTATATTGTCTCAGATGGGGCGTACTGGAAATGATGAATTCGGTATTATTTTAAAGTTGAGAAGAAAAATGAATTAAGTTTTCGAATGTACTAGACTAGATCGATACTCTTTGTCTTGTTGGATCTCACATAACCCGTTGAAGTAG
>JARQZK010001688.1:0-10000 GCA_030704885.1 Cynegetis impunctata | reverse complement strand
GCAAGCTATGAAAATTTTGTTTACGGTATCGTGAGATTCACAAAAAAGTAGCCAACGTTCGCGAGAACCGCAAATCGCTATCTTTAAAAATAAGCGAGTTACCCCTTAAAGACATCGAAAATGGGACAGCCTGTACATTGAGTTTAGGTTGACTTAAAATCCTTTTTTTAGATTCAACTCTTTATCTCAACCGCGATACATTTCGTGGTGGCTATTACGTTAAAATTTCATCTCGATCTGTTTCGCGATGCACTTCGCGAAAAAGAAGAAAACCTCGTCTTTCCATCGCTTCGGTTTATAGAGATTATAGTCGAGATAAAATTAATATCTCACTTTACATTTACGCTTCATAGGCTACGTGAATTATTCGAGGGAAAACCTGTTAAACGACTAAATGAAAAGTTTTGAAGGCAATTTTCTTTTGTGTCACGTCAATATCATCCGTTTTTAATGAACGGCGTAACGTAAACTTTGCAGGGAAACAGATGAAGAATCTTAATTACATTTTCACGAACGTTCCATCTCATCCGAAGAAACGTTTTCATTAATCCAATGTCTATGCTCCTCATAATGGAGTGTAAACGAAAAAAATTTGATACAAAAATATTATTAAGCTAGAATACGTTTAGATTATTAATAAGATATTTGTTCGAAGATGTTGGTTGATAATGAGTTGATATTTTTAGATTTTAAAACTTTTAATATTTTTGTGAAATTATGTTATGTGTATATATCTACAAAAAGAGTTGTCATTTAAACTAAAAGATGTGCTTCATAAAATAAACTGTAAATAATTGATTCACTGCTCAACAATGAAATATTTAGGAGCAATTGTCTCACGCTTTGAAAATACTGCCCACTAAGCAAATAATTGTTACAGTCACGTTAATTTAAAATCACATTGTGCTAATGTTCTTCCCTTTTTTCCTCTTGTTTTCATCACATGCACATCTTCACAACCGCTTATGCCCAGCTTAGGGCTGTTAACTTTTGTGATGTTACAACTGAACTTCTCAGCGATGTTAAAGCGCTGCCTTTTTACATTACTGTGATGTTACTAGAACTTCCTCAAAAGGAAGTCTTTATAATTAGCTAAAAGCAACATTTCTGTTACATTCAGAAATGCCTTTTAACATCTAGTACACGTTGATGCAATGTCTATGAAACAACATCTTACCAATGAACTGAATGCAACATTTCAAAAACGATACAGTATATTTTTTTAGATGTTGTATGGATATTACTTAAACCTCTAAATAATATACCTCAAACATTCTAGATTACATCCTATAGATGTTTCAGCAAATACACGGTGAACAACTGAAAACGCCGGCTGCCGGCCATATCTCAAAAATGAATCATGATTCAACTTTAAAAAAAATACCTCAAGGAAAATGAACCTGAAAAATATTTTTGTGTTACTGAAATATCCGCTAGGGAATGGAAAGAACACTTAAAAACATATAATAAAGTGATTATCACCAAGAAAGAAAAACTAAAGGTATCCTAAATATACAATCATAAAGATTTCAAAAGTTGCATTTTTAGGTCACCTTTTGGTAAGTATATGTCTTTTTTGGAGATAATCACAGTATTATGATTTTGAGTGCTCATTCCACCCCTAGTGGATATTTTAGAAACTCATAAATATTTTCTAGCGATTTTTCTTTCCAAAAGGTAATGTTTTTAATTTGTACCAATATTCTTTTCTGAGATGTGGCCTACATTCGTTCTTAGTTGTTCACTCTGTACATTTAAAATAAAAAAGCAATAGAAGATTTAAATAGTATATTAAATATTAATAAATAGAACACTGAAAATAAAAATAAAACAAATCCAGCCTTAAAATAAATATCTTGTCCAGAAAAAGAAATCCAACCTAAAAACAAATATCCTGTCCGGGAATCCAACCTAAAAAAATATAATAGTGTAAGCATATTACATAACAAGTGTGGAAAGTGATATATGACACATCTTAACAAAAATTGAATTTGTGTGCAACTGTATATATCAAGCTGTAGTTGCTATAACCTAACACGATTTAAAACTGAATTGATAAAGATTACTGATACCTTATAGCTGGTTTACAAAATATTTATTAGAAAAATTTTTTAATATTAAAACTATAAAAATTTCAAACTATCGAAATTTTACGAAACGTTACGGTATATCCCTCCACCCGGAATTTCAATGTTGAATAGCCGATTAAAGTATTAAAATGAGTATATTTAAGTTTTAATAATTATGATTTTGGAATAAGTACTTACTGATAACTGTTGTTCGTCCATTATAACAAGAAAATGCTTTTACTGAAATAAAACCGCGAAACTGAAAACGACGCTGCCACCACTTATAACCTACTTGCACGTCACGATCCGCCATACATCATGCTTGTCATTGTTTTCTTCGTCTTCTGTTTTCTTCTTCTTTATAATTTTATGAATACATCATTCAAACAGCTCACCCAGTCGCAGGAATTTACTAAAGAGTAGTTCGAAAGTTGTAAAAGTAACTACGAAATGTGATCATCTCAGAAACATGTTAATTTGTAATATTGCAGTAATGTTCTGTATGTAACATTAGTGAGACCTATACAAATTAACATCGTATGGATGTTTCCTCAAAGAAGTTGCTGAAAAGAAGTTCATAGGATGTGTATATCACTGCGAATTCAAGTAGTATTGTGTACATCTAAAATATGTTTTAATTACATAACATGGATGTTAATGAAGTTGGTTATAAAATTTAAACATTTAGGAGATATCTTTTTAACGTTTTAAATGAACATCACGAAAAGTCTCTAAAAAGAACATCACAAAATAGACTTATGATGTTTCTTCTTCAGTGGGTGTTGAATGACATTTTTCATAGTTATTTTTATTAGTTCAATAAGAAGCTTTTTATTAGATTGTCGCAGTTGTCATAGAATAGCTTGTAAGTCAAAAACATTATTACTGTTGCTATAAGTATGATTTTTTTCGTAGCTCCGAAAAACTCTGAGTAAAAATAAAGAAGAGATTATATATTTAATAGCAGAACACATCAATGACATTAATTAATTGAAAAAAAATTCAGAATTATTTACAGTTTTCAAGATTCATATATTACTTCAGGAGAAAATAAAATCTATTCAAAACAATAATCTTTTCAAGACAAAAACAATTTTCTCTGTATGTCCATGTTCTATGTAACATATTTCCTAATATATAAGGTATGTTCTTCATATTGTGATACATTTTATTTCATTTGCTTTCAATACTTTAATTTATTTCATAATTGTGACTTCTCCAATATTTGTGACTTTTCTAATTTGTCCATCATATTTTAAGCCTTGAGAATATCAATAAATTTTGACGATACGTTGGCAAATAATAATTAGTTTTATGCCCTCCTAAATCTAGAAATCATATCCACATATATATATATATATATATATATATATATATATATATATATATATATATATATATATACATATATCATATATATATATTTATTTATATATATAATATATATATATATATATATATATATATATATATATTATATATATATATATATATATATACATATATATAACATATATATACATATATATATCATATATATATATATATATATATATATATATATATATATATATATATATATATATATATATGTACTAAAGATTTCAGTAGATATTCTGTAGATAAATTCTATTTTTTATATTCAAAATCATACGTAATATATAATAAATAACTAATTCTAACTTTAATAATACTAACTAAATCTCAAATAATATTTCTATAGATGAAATAAGAAATATAACATATTTTTAATTAACATATTGAATTTATCCAGTTTTGAAAATCGTTTTATTGAATACTCACCCATACTTATTTAATAAGAAGAAAATTGTGAATTTCCTCGAGTTCCACTGAAATCTTCTCTAATTATTAACGAGATTTCTTCAGAAAATGGAGTGAGACTGACGCTATGCGAGTTGTGTTGAAAAAATTCAAATAAGAACTTGGAATTGTGAATTGAAGCAAAAACATCGAGTAAAAAATTATTTGAAAAAATCTGTGTTATTTTTTACGAGAATCTTCTTCACAAAAGGCCCCTACACAGGGGCGTCGATGACTTAATACATCAACGTGCATCCAAGAACGTGCAACCAATAACGTTAATGTGGATGCATAAAACGCACGTTTTTGAATGCACAACCCAGATGAATGCCGCGTTGATGTTTTCAGAAATCTCTTGAATTTTTGGATGCGCATTCCAACGAATGCATTCAAGTCTCTACGTGTGGATGCAAATTACCGTGGAGTGTGCGTTTTTAAAGCAGTAGTGGCGGTTAAGTTTATGAAATAATCTGTTACTGCAGTAGGTATATAATAATAATAAGTTAATCATTTCACGAATTTGTATAACATTTACTAAAAATGTTTGCAGATAGTTTCATTAGTATGTCTGACTGCAGAATAATATGGAAATTTCTACGGGAATTTGTGGAGTTGTACAGGGACCTACCCTGCTTGTGGCAGACAAAATCAAAGCACTATTTGGACCGAAATAAAAAAAATTGAGCATACAAAATATTGATAGAGAAGCTGCAAATCATTCAACCAAATGCTAAAAAAAGTACAGTCACTGAAATCAATAGTCTTCGTGATGGGTTTCGGAGATAAAATGAAAAAGTTTTTATCTCGAAAAGAAGTGGTACGGTGAGGCTTTCGGAGATATTAAAGTAGTGAATTTTAAATCTTGGTCATTTCTTGCAGTAATTTCTGCAGTTATTACCAATCTCGTCATTGTGTCTTGACGTTTCATTGATGGAATAATCATGTCCAATAGTTACGAATAAGTTTTTGCGTCTTTCGTTACGTAATTACGTGACGAAAGACGAAAAAACTTATTCGTAACTATTGGACATGATTATTCCAGGTTAGCTGAACAGAGAGCCGGAGAATTGATACATTGGATGTAGCTTTTTTCTGGCTGAACTGAAACTCGCCTAGAGTATTGGGTAACAACGTAATGTTAATTTTTCTATTTCTGCTTAATAAAGTCCTATATTGAGGTCTCGGTAGACCAGCGGTAAGGTGAACAGCCTTATACCGTTTGTAAACCGAGGCTTTTGGGTTCGAGTCCCACCTTGCTCTTGGGTGTTGTATATGTCCGGAAATGAGTGGTTCTATTTATATAATTAAAATTGTTGGGTAATGTACATAGTTTACAAGCCCATTGGCCGTTCGGAACCGGCGTTAAACTGTAGGTCCCTCTAGTTACAAAAAAAAAAAAAAGTCCTTTATTATTATTATTATTATTATTATTATTATTATTATTACACACGTACGTACAAAACCATAGTTTTGTCCAGTCTGCTAAAATGTTTGGCCAGATGTCTGAGCAGGAGGAATATTTAGCTCTGGTGGCAGTGGCGTGTACAAAAAAAGGAAAATGAAAATCGTCGCCGAATTTGGTCTAAAGGTTGGTTTCTAAAACGATAAAATTTTTCACACATTCACCTATTAGAAAATGGAGGTTAGACTTAGAGGACTCTCGTACATCCAATGTATCAATTCTCCGGCTGTCTGTTCAGCTAACCTAGGAAGTTTCACTTACTATCTAAAACTAAACTAAACTATACTATTATATATGGGTTTCAGAGGTGTGATTTCAAATTGACTATTTAGTTACCTTGACGGCAGGACTATGTCTGTTAAAGTTAATAACTCTTTTTCTGCTGAACATAATATTAATATGGGAGTCCCTCAGGGTTCCGTTCTGGGACCACTTCTATTTTTATTGTTTATTAATGATCTACCCTTAAATTTGAAAAAGATGCTGGCTGATCAGTCGGAGGATATTAGTTTTTTATTAAGTAAACATAGAATAACCTTGTTTGCTGATGACACCTCCATAGCCGTTACTGGACGGACTTTTGAGGAGTTACAAAGATTCTGTGGGTTACTGGTGAGGTGCTTTATTGAGTGGTGCAATTCAAATGCAATAATGATAAATGTCAACAAGACAGAATGTATTAATTTCGCTATTCGAAACGATAATCATAGTAAACTGCTCATTACTCCTTTAGATAATGTCATCTCATCTAAAGACTGCACTAAGTTTCTTGGAATCCACATAGACTCTAATCTGCGGTGGAACGCACATATTGACGTGGTGTGCAAGAACCGCAATAACTCTTACTACGCCATAAGTCGAGTCAAAGGTTCACTTCCTCTACCAGTATCTGCTACTGAAACATTACTATAGCTTGGTCTACAGTCACTTAACATATAATGTTTTACTATGGGGAAACTCCCCAGATGTTGGGAGAGTTTTCATAATTCAGAAGAGAATAATTCGAATGATATTTAATATTTCTCCGCGATCATCCTGTAGGCCCACTTTTCGTCAAGATGTCATATTAACATTGGCTTCTATTTTTATTTTTAGATGTTTAGTGTATGTGAAGTAAAATGAGTTCAATATTACTAAACTTTCTAGCTTTCATGGCTATAATACCAGAAATAAGGAAACTCTTTATGTACCTAAGCATAAAACTCATAAGTATGAAATGTCTCCCATGTATCAGAGTATTAGAGTTTTCAACCATTTACCTCAAAGTATTCAGTCTCTTGATATTAGAAGGTTTAAGAAAGTAGTTAAGGCCTTATTGTTAAGAAAATGTTATTACACTTAAGCGACTATTTCTGTGATATTCTTGAAACAAGCTGAAGTGTAATTTTTGTAATTTTAGTGACCTGTCCTATACATATGTACCTATGTCTTAAAGGATTAATAAATTATTATTATTATTATTATTATCCAACAAGTTGAATCGGAAATAATATACAAAACCTAATATACAAAAATGAAGAATGACTAAAGTACAAAGACAACGTGAATATTGCGGCGTTGAAAAGAAAAAACTATATGTAAAAAAAAAATTAAAAAATGATGCTCTACACATGGGGCTAGACTTAGACTAGGTTCCACTCAGCGTATCGAATATATGTCTTCTAAGTCTCCCTGTGGACCAGTTTAAACAGGACGCGTATTTATTGATGGAGCTTGCTATACTGAATGAAAATGATCGATCGAAAAACTTTGACGTGTACGCAATCAGGATGCACGTTATTGGTTGCACGTCGATGTATTAAGACATCGAGGTCAGTGTGTAGCCCGCCAAACATCAAGAATGTTTCCTATAACATTGTTTCATCGAAAAAATCCTCGAAGACGGTTGACGTCGTGTATTTGGACTTTAAAAGTGCGTTCGATAAAGTGCCAAAACATCGCTTAATAAAGAAGTTGAATCATGTCGATATCCGTGGTCAATTGTTGGACTGGATCTTTTCCTTCCTGACTGATCGTGCTTTCACAGTTAAAAGTGGTGATGTTTATAGCGGTATGAATCCAGTATTGAGCGGTGTGCCACAGGGCTCGGTCCTTGGTCCCCTTCTGTTTGTTATTTTTATATCAGACTTTCCTCTCATGGTAAACTCGGTTTGCTCACTCTACGCGGACGATTCCAAAATTTACAATGATCCAAACGAAAATTATGTGGTGTTGCAGGAGGATTTAGACAGGATATTTCAGTGGGCGGCAGAGGGACCGTTACTACCTTTTGAAACCTTCTGAAGTGTGTAGTTTCTTCATTTGGGGAAAAACAACCCCCGTCATACATATTATATAAACACATGTTGCCTTGTCACATACGGACAGATATAATGACCTTGGTGTGATAATTACTTCGGATTTATCATGGAGTGAACATTTGACTACTCAAGTGAAAAAAGCCAACTCAAGAATTTATCTTCTTCTCTCGCTACTTTTACTAACCCAGATCCTGATACGGTGGCTAAACTATATAAGTGTTATGTACGCCCAATATTGGAGTTTGGAAATAATGTATGGCATCCTATACTACTGCGAGACCAACATATGTTGGAGAATACCCAGAGACGAGCCACTAGACTTCCATATGGGCGAGCAAGACCAGACGTATGAAGAACGCTACAACAATGAAGCGCTTTTCTACTCTCTTGCATCGGCATGAGAGAGGTGACCTTATTACAACTTTCACGGCACTGCACGATGATAACTCTCCTATTAGACACCTATTTCACCTCAATGAGGATCGTCGTCTACGCGGACACCCGTATAAGTTGATGCGGGAAACTTTTAGGAGCTCGTCGAAGATGTTCTTCCTTCCTAACCGAGTATTTCATCGATGGAACTCGTTACCAGCTGACGTTGTTACGGCGCCTACTATAAATACTTTCAAAGCTCGTTAGATGCATATTTTGCTGCACGTGTCCACTAAATGTTATATTGTATTTTTTTTTCTTTTTAGAGTTTTATGGGGTTTTGTTACCCTCTACTCTTAACCTTTCTAATAATAATAATAAATAATAATTATAATAATAATTCATCAACGATTGAGACTAATTGAATTTAGGCTCGGTAACGGTCCAAAACGCCTTGAAAAATCGGACGTTTTCCGTTACCCTTCGTCTCATTGTTCTGGCCTATTTCTTCGAGGAAATGAAAAGACGAAATACCTCCTCATTTTCAGGGTAGATGATGGATGTCGGCGGAACGGGCCGTTCGTTTCGACCTTTCGAAAATAATGTGTTCAGGATACGGAGGATGTCGGGGTCAGCATAGTCCGTTCTCGTATGCGATCACGGTCGTTTGTTCGTCGTGTGGGACCTTTCGGACAATCCACAATTAATGGACTACATTCACGAACTTGCCCTTATAATGTTTAATTCACACTTTTCCAGTCGATTTTCAGATTATCGTACTTGACGGATATACAGGCAGCACACATTCCTAATGTTTCTATAACATGAATTCAACTTTCTATGACTCAGCCTCAATTGGAGTTATGAAAATTGGTACACGTCTTTCGACTACCACGTATCATTTTCTGATATTGAAAGATTTTCTCTAATTTCTGCCACAGTGGCGTCCATAGGAGGTTCAGACTGGATCAAGAATAAAGAACTGACACGCCACTGCTTCTTCTCAAAATGACATTAAATTTTGTAATCCCCTCTCAATTTTGAGTAAATTCGATCTATTGTCTTTTTTCTTTGTATAACGCTCCTTCTTCAAGCAAAAATGAACGATTTTTATGTATGTTCTATTCTGAAAAAAAATGCGTATTGATACTTTTTTCAATTGAAGTTGAGTCAGTGGCAGAAATTAGTGAAAAATCTTTCAAAATCGGAAAATGACACTAGGTGGTCGAAAGAAATATTCATAATTTTCATGAAAAATATCTAGCTTGGTATGAAAGTTATGATAAAAAACCTATATTTTATATTTTATATATATATATATATATATATATATATATATATATATATATATATATATTATATATATATTTATTCGCGAACTCTTTGAAAATAAAAGTATCAAGTAGGTCAGAAGGTTTGCTCACTTTTTGTAACGTATCCAGTAGGCTAGTAAGTTAATTCCAATGTTTTTTCCTGCTGTCATATCAAAAATAAAATAAAATTTTTAACAACCTGCACCTCAAAAATGAAGGCCTTGTGAACTCATGCTTATATGAACTTTTCACCTTATAAATAACTGAGTAAGTGTCCTGCAAACTATCGGAGAAGTTATAAATAACAAGCTGTATAATTTTTTTGTAATTGTAGCTGAGTATTATATTCGAATATTTTATCTTTTCGAGATCAAAAATACTAGGAACTTCATAATGGTTATTTATGTAGATCCTAACGCCTGGAGGGTAACATTGGGACGGAGGGCCTCTGATCCGAGGGATGAATGTGGCCCGATGGGCGTTAGGATCTAGTAACGCGAGTGGTGCATACAAGATTTTATTTTTCACGAAAAAATTATTTTATTATAATGAAAATTCGATTTTAAAATCGGTTAATTACTCCTATACTTTCTATTTTTTTCTCATAGTAGGCATGTCATTTGTTGATATTTTGACGTTTGTGAATATTTTTGTCATCATATT
>JARQZK010001687.1:40000-54890 GCA_030704885.1 Cynegetis impunctata | reverse complement strand
GCCAGAATTGAATTCAATTCCTATTCTTTTTTTCCCTTTTTTTTATATATTTTATATGTTCAATTTTATTATCAAAGAGTTTTTTTTCCTAGATCCATAGGATGTAGGTTACCTAAATTTTTATCTGGGATTGATTCTACTATAACAAGGAATGGACCTGTATCGTTATTTGTGAATTTATGTCTGATTTTATCTTTATTAGTTATATTGGATTTATTTGACATATTTTTTTTTCTTATTGATTCTATCGTCTGAGATACATTAGCAGCTTCTGTACATAATTCTTCATCTGAAGACTGATTTTTTAAGAGTGATTCAACTTCTTTATTTAATAGGGATAAATCAGAGATAGAAAAGTATCAATTTTCTACATCATCCGAATTAAAAATTACTGCACGTGTTCTTTGCGATTTAGGAGTCAATTGAAATATGAGCAAGGGGGACAAAGGGGTCCCCCCCGAGTCATTATCCATTGAAATGCCCAACTATTTAGAAATTATTTTTTCCCCATATATTTTAATGTAAGAAAGAGGAAAAAAAGTTACTTCGTGTTAGCGAGATTAAGAAGAGTGGATAAACAAGGGAATGGACTTACGACCCAAAAAAAAATACTTCACAAAGCTCACAATGGTTGGTAGTTAAGGAAATTACGTTTTTATTCTTATATATAGATTTTTTGAATTCAAATTTCGAAATTTTAACGGTATCGACCATCAGTCTATGACAGTTAACCTCCGAATCCGAGCACACACTCGTATGTCATTTTTGATATTTTTTCTACGAGCGGGCGGAAAATTGAATTTTCCACACACATTATAGTGTGGTAAATTAATTTTCCCGCATCGTGTGGAAATAATTCTCCGCACCGTGCGGAAATGAAATAGCAGGGGTTTTTTCTGCACTGTTTGAACTATAAGCACTTATAATCAGATAAAAATAACTCAACTTTTGATAAGTTCTGTTGACTTTCCTCACGCTCGTAGAAAAACTATTGTACCTAACACTTACGGAAAATGTTTTTCCGCACTCGGCTGCTTCACCGAACTCCGCTACGCGTCGTTCGGTGAACGGCAGAATCGTGCGGAAACATTCAATTTCCGCACTTGTTAGGTAAATAGCTATTATAGTTCAGTGTGATCAACGTGAATCTCTGGTTGGGCTCGGTTATAACCACTTAGTTTGATTAGAGTAATGTTTCGGTCGAATAATTGAAGGTTAAAGAAAAAGACGAATAGGTAGATATCACTGTGCCATGCCACATTATGTTCATCAGGTTGGACGAATTTTGATTTCGTTTATAAATATGTATATTATAAAATATTCCGTTATGCGGATCGTGATACGAATTGGCTGGTAGAAATTATCACGTAACGATTGACAAATTGTATAAAACTTTCTCGGAATACAGCTTGTCGGCGTGCTGTGAACGATAATATTAAAAAAAGACGTCATCTATTTCGTTGATAAGATGCGAAGATTTCGAACTTCTCACAGAAAACTCAAAATACTTTCAAAACACAAAACTTGTCGTGTTCTTCTCCAGCTTTCTGAAGAACACGAACCTAAGAATTTTTTAAATATATTGATTTTTATGACGTTTTGCGAGTACAACTATTGAAGTACAATATATTGAGTAATAGGGCCAATTTATATACTTCTTGTTGTCTTTAATCATCATTATTGCAATTTTACAATAAAGATTCGATGTACGGAAACTGCAGCAAATATGTGTAATACAAACATAGAAAAGTAATATGAATTAAATTTCACAGCTTGAAAAATGTGTTTACATACATTCAATGTGATTCGACTGTTTAATTTTTATATACATTGAAAAGAGAAAATAGTGAAATCATATACTCAGCATCAAAAAAAATATCAACAGAGAAAGAAAATCGAAAAACAACCACAATATATTGCCCTTCAGAAACGGAGTTCCTTAGCCCACATTTATTTCATAAACTCTCTATTATATATAATAGATTCAGGCATGTTATCGTTAAATGTACTTGGTGGTAGCTATAGCAGGTGAGAGACATACATCCATAATTATATTCATTCTCTAGAAATTGGTGTTTTCATACAAGTATATTGAAGATGGGTGAAATTGGATAATTTAGTGAAGAAGGCAGGTACGGTGGGGTTCAGAAGATGAATGCTAGCCCAGCATTCGCATTTGAGAGTCTGCCAGCAGTAACTTTCCAATGCCATACGGAAACCTCTGGGAAAAAGTCATGGCAGATCTGATGACCCCAAAGTATATAGGCTAGGGGGCTTCTAGCGCACTTTGGCTCATTTTTACATGTAAATTCCCATAAGGAAATCTAAGGTCGAAAGTACCGAAAATGGTTCCCTTTGCACATGCGCACTGAGTCGGACCAATAAGTCTTAAGCTGAAGAGCTGAAAGAAGTATATATCAATGACCAGAAGAGATAGTAGGAAAAAAAAATCTTCGTATGAAAGAAGTGACATGTATGAGAAAGAAGAAGAAGAAGAAAAATGGCTGTAAATAGTGCCGTAAATGCTATCTGCAAGGAGCGTGCGTATCAGGATATCAGGAGAGCGAAGAGGTATGGGTCGTGAATTTCTGCGAGTCCGAAATGACAGTTATGCGCATGCGCTAATTATTTGAAATATATGTATGAAAATTCGTATGTGGGGGGGGGGCTCAAGGAGTTTTCATGTAGTTCCCCAGGAGTCTTTATGTGTATTCAGGAGATTGAAATTATATATATCAAATTACATAGTTATTTTCAAATATGAAACTAATAGACAACTCCGTGTTAAATATTAATTTCATTAGAATTCAATGAGACTAGAACGAACGATATGATATAAAGTGAAGTTGATGTTATCGCAGAGATAGATAAGACAGACATGTGTTTTGAATGGAATAAATGACCTTGTATCTAATTAATTCATTCACTTACGGAGATGTCCCAAGTATTCATTCAACGAATTAAATTTCAAATATTAGATATATGTATACCTAGTTATTTTGTATTTTTCAATGAATAATTTATTCATATCAACATTGATTTTCACGATTTTTGAACGAAATAATTTATATACTCTACCTACAGGGTGTGTCCCCAAATTTCAAATTTTATTACATGTTGAGAATTAAATGACTTCATTTCAATAATGTACAGGGTGTGTCCACATATTTCAAATGTGTGATAAACAGTTATTACGTATTTTTCAATGAATAATTCATTCATGTCAATATTGATTTTCACGATTTTTGAACGAAATAATTTATATACTGTACCTACAGGGTGTGTCCCCAAATTTCAAATTTTATTACATGTTGAGAATTATATGAAGTCATTTCAATAATATACAGGGTGTGTTCACATATTTCAAATGTGTGATAAACAGTTATTACGTATATATGAATAATTTATTCATATAAACATTGATTTTCACAATTTTACTAAAAATCCCTTTTTCATGGAAATTACGTATACTCTAGTTTATACAATATTCACACATCAATAAAACATCCAATGATCAAGTGAAAATATCTTATATACAAGTTACTCATCAATAGAAGATCTATTTAAAAGTACGATTTCTGGTTCAAGTGAAAAAATAACTACCATCGATCAGACATCAATACCAAATCTATTGTAGCAGGACCTAAAATAACATATAATCACGTAAGATTTTCGAATGATTCCTATGAGAACATTTTTTTCTATTTTATATTTCTAAAGTGGTCCATACATAGTCAATCTTGATCAGGACCGGATTTACATTTAGAGTTTTTCTTAGAAAATATTAACTCAAGTAAGTTTTTCGAATTCAATCGAGATTGATTGTGTATGATCCCCCTTAAAACAACAAAGGAACATGTTTATTCAACATTTTCTGACAGCTTAACACGAGGAGACCACGTAGTATTTTTACCTGAGAGAGTGACTGAGAAATACAAGCCTCATATAAAAGAAATAATATCAGGAGAATATTCACTGGTATCGAAGGGTACCTTGGAAACAGGAAAATCTAATCCAACTTCAATCTTTACTCTCATTAAAAACTAGTTCAATATTATATATATGAAATTTCTCAAAAAATAAACAGACTGTTCTTATACAAAAATTCTATCAGTCTTCTTTGAAAAATCCTATGAAAATATTTATATGGAGGAAATATTGAGTATTTAAGAGACCGTACTAACTAGGGTGGGTAACAATTTATAGAAAAATACAAAAACTCATAAATATAACGATAAAGTCTTTACAGAGGATACCGTTTAACTCATATGAAATTTTAGAAAAAATAAAATGTCTCTTGTATTTTGTTATACAGAAGAAATAACAGGGATTTTCTACACTTCATTGATCACAGTGGTAACAGAGTTCTTTATTTCGATAAGGGTAGAATGATTTATAAATTTTTGTGTGACTACCAGATTCCTAAAAATACTTTTTTTCATAGAAAAATAAATTTCCGATTCATAAATGAATAATTCATTTATTCAATATACAAGGTCTTCATTAAGATTATTTTTCAAAATTCTAATGTTAGATAAATAGGTATTACGTAATGTTTATCCCTGGATTGATGGTGGTGACAGATATAAATCTTAAATCCAAGACGAGGTTGAACTATGATAAAAATCCAAGGTGGTTGACCTATGCTCCTAACTCTATGTTCCAGGAGGATTTGGATATCATTTCACTTATATAAAATTTAAGAAAAATAAACAGTCACTTGTATTTGTTATACAAAAACTTTAACTTTTTAAAAATATAACATATTAAATTATCCTTCGAAAATTAATAGTCATATGAGAGAAATATCGAGTATAGATTTTTTCAGAGACCAAACTAGTGTATTATCTAATAGAAAAATACGATTGAAACTCATAAATATATCGTTGTACAAAAATTCTCAGAAAAATAACAGAGTGGTAGATCCTATGAAAATAAATATTTATATTAGTGAAATACCTATAGATTTTTCAGTGACAACTAGGGTGGGTATCAATTAATAGAAAAATACAACTCAAAAACTAATAAATATAACGATGAAGTCTTTACAGAGAATATCGTTTGACTTATATGAAATTTAATGGGTTATCAGTGTACTTCCTATTTCATGTTTTCGAAGATGAATAGGTATTTAAAAATTATTATAACATTGAATTACTCTAATATTCGAAGGATGTATGAATATAGTTATATTTAGGGGATTTATGATTATTCGATTAAAAAAATGTTTCACTCATAATTATTACAACAATCTTCTCAATTTCCTGGTATATTTATCATACGTACCTACCCTATAATATTGTTATTCTTGATTCATAAATGAACAATTTATTTATCAAATGTACAGGAGTGTCCACCGAATGAAAATTTCGAAAGTTGAACAGATAGTTATTAGGTATTCTTTTATGAATAATTTGACCCCATACATAAATGTTTTTCATGATTCATAAATGAATAATTTATTTATTCAATGTACAGGGGTGTCTACCGACTAAAGTTCCAAATGTGTTATTATATAGTTATTACATATTTTTCAACGAATAATTTATATAGTTAATGTACAGGGTGTGCATCCAGAATATTTTTAAAAATTCAAATGTCAGATAGATAGATATTACGTAATATTTATCGAATAAATGTTGTTAGGTATAGAAACATCAGATTTTATTTCTCACTGAATTCAAATTATTTTAAAGCTTTCATTACCGTCCGTTTGTCACTTGTCAATCGTGATAAACAAACATTAGAAAAGGATACAAAAACTCATAATTTTAGTTAAATATTTCTTCAATTTTTCATTCTTATTCCATACCTAGTTTACATCTTAAACAATTAAATTGATTGGTAGGAGATTCATCGAAGTGAATAAAACATAGTAAATTTGTTCATATCTTGAAAGAGTTACATAAAAGAAATGGTAGCTTGTGATAAACCAATAAAAGTTCATAAGACTTCAGTTTCTTAACCAAGTAATCTGCAGGAAAATTAACTAACTTTTTGTACCACTCTTCATAATCGATTGAGTTAGCGCATATAATCAAAACCCTCATAAATAATGTCTTTAACTGTAATAGTAACGTCAGTATCCCAAAAATAGTTTTAATTTTTCCATTTATATCATTTAACAAATATTCTAATATTTGTTTCAATCTTTCAATATTTTCTTTGAGCTCCACAACTACATCTCAACATAAAGAATATCAAAATTTGAATGATATACCATAATACCCCATTTATCATGATTTGTCATAATGAACCAATAGTAAATATTTTCAATCAGGTATAAAACTTCGATGAAGTTCATCCACGATAGTAGGTGACAGATGACGTATTCTTTAAATCTAAAATGATGGATCTATTCTCCTAACTCTATGTTCTAAATCCAATATTGGCGGTGTCAGATCTAGACCATGAATCCCAGATGGAGACTGATATATAACAGATCTATACTATAAATCCAAGGTGGCGGATCTATGTTCCTTACTCTATGTTCCTGGAGGTTTTTGATATCATTTGACTTATATGACATTTAAGAAAAATATAAACAGTCACTTATATTTGTTAAAAAAAAAAATCCTACTGACAGAAGATATAACATGTTGAAATATCCTATGAAAACTAATATTCATATGAGGGAAATATCGAGTAGTAATTTCTCATTCATAGAACAAACTAGAGTGTGTATCATCTAATAGAAAAATATGATTAAAAACTCATGAATATATTGTTGTTATACAGAAATTCTCAGAAAAAATAACAGAGTGAAATATCCTATGAAAATAAATATTTATATGAGTGAAATATCGAGTTCAGATTTTTCCATTCATATTCATAAAAGGATATGACAACATCATTACAGCTAACTATCATGTAGGGCTGAAGCCCCGAGCTGAACTCAAACCATTCTCCACTAGAAATATTCCACTCTGAAATCCATAATTTGAAATGAAATTCTTTTCATTTTTCGATTCCTCATCGTCGACATATAAAATTCTATCCGATTCTTCATCGATAAAACCACTGTCTTGGAACATCTTGTTAAACTTCAATACTCAACTAAATATATAATAAAGTCATGTTTTTCAATGTACTGTAAATTTCCTATACTTAAATATAATTATAGAAAAAAGGTTTGTGAATATTTGAAAAAATTATTTCCTTTATCTTTCCAAACATAAATTATTTAATAAATTGAAATGAGTGAGAAATTGAATTGAGCAAGAGTATTGTTGGTTACATAAATCAATAAAATACCTTCACTATTTCAGATTTAGCTACTATATCTGTTGGTAGAAATCTTGGCGTAGAAACTATCTTCCAGTGTTTCGGTTCAAACGTAAAACTACCGTCATCACCTCAGTAGATAGGCTAGACGGTCCAACGGCTTCATCGAGTCCGTTCCCAACGGGTCCGTTAACGGAACGGAACGGGTCCGTTAACGGAACGGAACGGGTCCGTTAACGGAACGGAACGGGTCCGTTAACGGACCCGTTCCGTTCCAGACCAACAGATATAGTAGCTAAATCTGAAATAGTGAAGGTATTTTATTGATTTATGTAACCAACAATACTCTTGCTCAATTCAATTTCTCACTCATTTCAATTTATTAAATAATTTATGTTTGGAAAGATAAAGGAAATAATTTTTTCAAATATTCACAAACCTTTTTTCTATAATTATATTTAAGTATAGGAAATTTACAGTACATTGAAAAACATGACTTTATTATATATTTAGTTGAGTATTGAAGTTTAACAAGATGTTCCAAGACAGTGGTTTTATCGATGAAGAATCGGATAGAATTTTATATGTCGACGATGAGGAATCGAAAAATGAAAAGAATTTCATTTCAAATTATGGATTTCAGAGTGGAATATTTCTAGTGGAGAATGGTTTGAGTTCAGCTCGGGGCTTCAGCCCTACATGATAGTTAGCTGTAATGATGTTGTCATATCCTTTTATGAATATGAATGGAAAAATCTGAACTCGATATTTCACTCATATAAATATTTATTTTCATAGGATATTTCACTCTGTTATTTTTTCTGAGAATTTCTGTATAACAACAATATATTCATGAGTTTTTAATCATATTTTTCTATTAGATGATACACACTCTAGTTTGTTCTATGAATGAGAAATTACTACTCGATATTTCCCTCATATGAATATTAGTTTTCATAGGATATTTCAACATGTTATATCTTCTGTCAGTAGGATTTTTTTTAACAAATATAAGTGACTGTTTATTTTTTTTCTTAAATGTCATATAAGTCAAATGATATCAAAAACCTCCAGGAACATAGAGTAAGGAACATAGATCCGCCACCTTGGATTTATAGTATAGATCTGTTATATATCAGTCTCCATCTGGGATTCATGGTCTAGATCTGACACCGCCAATATTGGATTTAGAACATAGAGTTAGGAGAATAGATCCATCATTTTAGATTTAAAGAATACGTCATCTGTCACCTACTATCGTGGATGAACTTCATCGAAGTTTCATACCTGATTGAAAATATTTACTATTGGTTCATTATGACGAATCATGATAAATGGGGTATTATGGTATATCATTCAAATTTTGATATTCTTTATGTTGAGATGTAGTTGTGGAGCTCAAAGAAAATATTGAAAGATTGAAACAAATATTAGAATATTTGTTAAATGATATAAATGGAAAAATTAAAACTATTTTTGGGATACTGACGTTACTATTACAGTTAAAGACATTATTTATGAGGGTTTTGATTATATGCGCTAACTCAATCGATTATGAAGAGTGGTACAAAAAGTTAGTTAATTTTCCTGCAGATTACTTGGTTAAGAAACTGAAGTCTTATGAACTTTTATTGGTTTATCACAAGCTACCATTTCTTTTATGTAACTCTTTCAAGATATGAACAAATTTACTATGTTTTATTCACTTCGATGAATCTCCTACCAATCAATTTAATTGTTTAAGATGTAAACTAGGTATGGAATAAGAATGAAAAATTGAAGAAATATTTAACTAAAATTATGAGTTTTTGTATCCTTTTCTAATGTTTGTTTATCACGATTGACAAGTGACAAACGGACGGTAATGAAAGCTTTAAAATAATTTGAATTCAGTGAGAAATAAAATCTGATGTTTCTATACCTAACAACATTTATTCGATAAATATTACGTAATATCTATCTATCTGACATTTGAATTTTTAAAAATATTCTGGATGCACACCCTGTACATTAACTATATAAATTATTCGTTGAAAAATATGTAATAACTATATAATAACACATTTGGAACTTTAGTCGGTAGACACCCCTGTACATTGAATAAATAAATTATTCATTTATGAATCATGAAAAACATTTATGTATGGGGTCAAATTATTCATAAAAGAATACCTAATAACTATCTGTTCAACTTTCGAAATTTTCATTCGGTGGACACTCCTGTACATTTGATAAATAAATTGTTCATTTATGAATCAAGAATAACAATATTATAGGGTAGGTACGTATGATAAATATACCAGGAAATTGAGAAGATTGTTGTAATAATTATGAGTGAAACATTTTTTCAATCGAATAATCATAAATCCCCTAAATATAACTATATTCATACATCCTTCGAATATTAGAGTAATTCAATGTTATAATAATTTTTAAATACCTATTCATCTTCGAAAACATGAAATAGGAAGTACACTGATAACCCATTAAATTTCATATAAGTCAAACGATATTCTCTGTAAAGACTTCATCGTTATATTTATTAGTTTTTGAGTTGTATTTTTCTATTAATTGATACCCACCCTAGTTGTCACTGAAAAATCTATAGGTATTTCACTAATATAAATATTTATTTTCATAGGATCTACCACTCTGTTATTTTTCTGAGAATTTTTGTACAACGATATATTTATGAGTTTCAATCGTATTTTTCTATTAGATAATACACTATTTTGGTCTCTGAAAAATCTATACTCGATATTTCTCTCATATGACTATTAATTTTCGAAGGATAATTTAATATGTTATATTTTTAAAAAGTTAAAGTTTTTGTATAACAAATACAAGTGACTGTTTATTTTTCTTAAATTTTATATAAGTGAAATGATATCCAAATCCTCCTGGAACATAGAGTTAGGAGCATAGGTCAACCACCTTGGATTTTTATCATAGTTCAACCTCGTCTTGGATTTAAGATTTATATCTGTCACCACCATCAATCCAGGGATAAACATTACGTAATACCTATTTATCTAACATTAGAATTTTGAAAAATAATCTTAATGAAGACCTTGTATAATGAATAAATGAATTATTCATTTATGAATCGGAAATTTATTTTTCTATCAAAAAAAGTATTTTTAGGAATCTGGTAGTCACACAAAAATTTATAAATCATTCTACCCTTATCGAAATAAAGAACTCTGTTACCACTGTGATCAATGAAGTGTAGAAAATCCCTGTTATTTCTTCTGTATAACAAAATACAAGAGACATTTTATTTTTTCTAAAATTTCATATGAGTTAAACGGTATCCTCTGTAAAGACTTTATCGTTATATTTATGAGTTTTTGTATTTTTCTATAAATTGTTACCCACCCTAGTTAGTACGGTCTCTTAAATACTCAATATTTCCTCCATATAAATATTTTCATAGGATTTTTCAAAGAAGACTGATAGAATTTTTGTATAAGAACAGTCTGTTTATTTTTTGAGAAATTTCATATATATAATATTGAACTAGTTTTTAATGAGAGTAAAGATTGAAGTTGGATTAGATTTTCCTGTTTCCAAGGTACCCTTCGATACCAGTGAATATTCTCCTGATATTATTTCTTTTATATGAGGCTTGTATTTCTCAGTCACTCTCTCAGGTAAAAATACTACGTGGTCTCCTCGTGTTTAGCTGTCAGAAAATGTTGAATAAACATGTTCCTTTGTTGTTTTAAGGGGGATCATACACAATCAATCTCGATTGAATTCGAAAAACTTACTTGAGTTAATATTTTCTAAGAAAAACTCTAAATGTAAATCCGGTCCTGATCAAGATTGACTATGTATGGACCACTTTAGAAATATAAAATAGAAAAAAATGTTCTCATAGGAATCATTCGAAAATCTTACGTGATTATATGTTATTTTAGGTCCTGCTACAATAGATTTGGTATTGATGTCTGATCGATGGTAGTTATTTTTTCACTTGAACCAGAAATCGTACTTTTAAATAGATCTTCTATTGATGAGTAACTTGTATATAAGATATTTTCACTTGATCATTGGATGTTTTATTGATGTGTGAATATTGTATAAACTAGAGTATACGTAATTTCCATGAAAAAGGGATTTTTAGTAAAATTGTGAAAATCAATGTTTATATGAATAAATTATTCATATATACGTAATAACTGTTTATCACACATTTGAAATATGTGAACACACCCTGTATATTATTGAAATGACTTCATATAATTCTCAACATGTAATAAAATTTGAAATTTGGGGACACACCCTGTAGTACAGTATATAAATTATTTCGTTCAAAAATCGTGAAAATCAATATTGACATGAATGAATTATTCATTGAAAAATACGTAATAACTGTTATCACACATTTGAAATATGTGGACACACCCTGTACATTATTGAAATGAAGTCATTTAATTCTCAACATGTAATAAAATTTGAAATTTGGGGACACACCCTGTAGGTAGAGTATATAAATTATTTCGTTCAAAAATCGTGAAAATCAATGTTGATATGAATAAATTATTCATTGAAAAATACAAAATAACTAGGTATACATATATCTAATATTTGAAATTTAATTCGTTGAATGAATACTTGGGACATCTCCGTAAGTGAATGAATTAATTAGATACAAGGTCATTTATTCCATTCAAAACACATGTCTGTCTTATCTATCTCTGCGATAACATCAACTTCACTTTATATCATATCGTTCGTTCTAGTCTCATTGAATTCTAATGAAATTAATATTTAACACGGAGTTGTCTATTAGTTTCATATTTGAAAATAACTATGTAATTTGATATATATAATTTCAATCTCCTGAATACACATAAAGACTCCTGGGGAACTACATGAAAACTCCTTGAGCCCCCCCCCCACATACGAATTTTCATACATATATTTCAAATAATTAGCGCATGCGCATAACTGTCATTTCGGACTCGCAGAAATTCACGACCCATACCTCTTCGCTCTCCTGATATCCTGATACGCACGCTCCTTGCAGATAGCATTTACGGCACTATTTACAGCCATTTTTCTTCTTCTTCTTCTTTCTCATACATGTCACTTCTTTCATACGAAGATTTTTTTTTCCTACTATCTCTTCTGGTCATTGATATATACTTCTTTCAGCTCTTCAGCTTAAGACTTATTGGTCCGACTCAGTGCGCATGTGCAAAGGGAACCATTTTCGGTACTTTCGACCTTAGATTTCCTTATGGGAATTTACATGTAAAAATGAGCCAAAGTGCGCTAGAAGCCCCCTAGCCTATATACTCCCCGAGGTTTGAACCTAGGACCTCCCAAATGCTTATCAGGAAGACTAATCACTCTGCTGAGTATATATATATATATATATATATATATATATATATATATATATATATATATATATATATATATATATATATATATATATATATATATAATAATATATAATATATATTATATATTCAACTCGGATGTGAAGTACTTTTTAAAAAATCATTTCATTTCCGTTTCAGTGAAACGGCCAGTTCATTCTATGTGTGAAAAGCAAAGACTGATAGGAAAACTGAAAGAGAAAGGGAGAACTGACGAAATGGACAATAACTATTTGTTTGATATCCGTTCTCATTGTACTTCGTTAAAATTACGTTGAAGTTTATTTGACGTGGAAATTATATCAAATTATAAAGAAATATTGTTTTCCTTGTACTTATTGTATGTCACAAAGTCGTAAAACATAGTGACATTTTTCCAGTTAGCAACACTAATCCATGTTAGCAAAGCTTTTAATAAAATTTGAAACTGCCAGGCCTATTTCTTCTTTCATATTTATGCAAACAAAAATTTCTTGTTTACTAGTTGTTATGATATATGATATAATTGTTATAATTAATTTGCATACATACTACGTTTTAACATACCAAGAAAATGCAAAATTTTATACTATATTTTATACTATATTATTTTATTCTGACATCTGACATTTGTCAAAAATACAAGTTCACAGAATGAATCATAATCTGAATAATTTTTGTATTTATTTCATTAATTATGATAATTCAAGTACAAGAAGAACTATCATGTTATACACGTAAGAAAAGCTATTTCCAGCTCGTAGGTATAAAATAATCCATGAACGCTCAGTATAATAAACATTATATAGTCTGTCCAGCGACCGTTGGCGTGTACGTCACCAATTGTATATAAAGTCGATCGTGAACACTGTTGCCAGACGTAATAAATAATCTTAAATCCAAATAGCTAACCCAATTTTCAATAAAATGGGATATCTTGCATGATGGACATGGCGGGGATTTTGAGCGGTAAATTCAAATTGACCATTATTCCCTACCAGAAGTGTCAATCTATATTTAATCCATATTCGATCGATAAATCAAACTTAATTACAAAATCTTCTAGGTTAGTCGGCGACTGTCAAACGTGAAATGCCGATTACCGGCGCGTTGGTCGAGAGGGTCCGACAACATTGCAAATTTTTCAATTAAATGATAACTTAACAAACATTCAACTTATTTTCATTACTCGGAATGTTAGTTTTTCTTGAGAGATACATACGATTTGATATGTTAACAACAGAATATTTGTCGAAATGGATGGTCACTATCACCATATAACTACTTTTTCAAAAAATTACTTACGACAGATATGAATTTTGACCATTTCGAATTTTATTTATTTGGGTAGACAGCGCATGACTGTGACGTACACGCCAACTTAGACTGGACAGACTATACCTACATTATTTCTATACTAGTATAACAATACACTATTCATTATGAATACTTATAAATTTTCACCAAGTGCCGGCATCGTCAACTAATAATATCAAATTATGTCAAAATGGATTTGAACTGAACGCCTCCTGTGAAAATGAATGAACAAAAACGAATGAACTGACCGTTCGACTAAATAGTAGATGGAAATAATAGTTCCTAAATGATCGTTTAAAAGGCTTTTAAGGCAAGTTCGCTGAAGTCCTAGCCTGGTTATGATCGGCTATAAAATATCATCATCGGCAGCAATCTACTCCATTACGGCCAGGACGTTAATTCTTTAGGATGAGTTATGATGGTATTATTCCGAAAATATGTTATTTACTTCCTGGAATAATCTGCAAATATATCATCTTTTAAATTCGATACTGACATATCTACTTTCATATAGATTCGAATCTGAAATACAATTGTATCAAACTTGGTAATACTACTCGGAAATACGATTGCGAAACAAGCGATTTTATATCACATATTGAAATTAATATGAATTAAATATTCGACGAGTATCAATTACGATAAGGAATAATTTGCACTATTTATGAACAATATGCAAAGCGAATATATCAATACGTTTCTCATGCGTGATATGATAAGATATGGTTAAATTGACTCATGAATAGTATGAATATGGAAATATATGTAAATACTTCAATTGAATTCGGCGAATTTTGGAACATATTGTTTTTCTTAATTTGAATTGATGAAGTCTATTTGTTGTTTATTCAAATTTTTGTTGAACTTGAATACCTATACATTTTTATTCCCCCTTTCCCCGTCAATGATGGACTATTGCGCTGTAACGCTGTATATATATATATATATATATATATATATATATATATATATATATA
>JARQZK010001687.1:0-35000 GCA_030704885.1 Cynegetis impunctata | reverse complement strand
GCTTGGCTTGAGTAATTTTCGACTTGCTTGAAATCTTGCTTGTGCATGCCCGGCTTGCGCAAGCCTGGCTTGTACGTGCGGTTGACGTACAGTGTTCAAGCCTCATTCGAGAATAGTATTCATTCAGTGAAGCACCCGTTTTTCCTGTGAAAATGGCCGATAAATCAGCGTATTCATTTTCATCCATCCGTTAATAGTTTCGCCAATCATTTGGATCCTCTCTTATATCCTTCAGTAGATTTACGTGTGAATGAACGTTTCTCTTCAAACGCCATTGTTTCGTCCGTTTAGAACGTTTTCTTTTTGAATTTTCATTTGCCTTTTTTCATCAGCAAACAATGAAAAAATTGCAGCTGAAGAAATAGTCCTTCGTTCGGACGCATTGTTATCGTGTCGACGACTACGTCAAGAATGAGGCTTGCACGTACTTAACTGTGCCGTGTGGTAGCAAGTGTTGTGTTCAATCTCAATGTACGAGATGCTTGCGCAAGCCAAACTGTCGTGAAGCTTGAGCGTGTGGTAGGCCCATAAGACGAGACTCTTGGTCTTGGTATAAGTCTTGAACCTCAAATCTTGGTCTTGGTCTTGTTGGCAAGACCAAGACTAGTCATGTGGTATCGCGAAGCGCTATTATCAGATGAATAAATAATTGCATAACGTAATTAATGACACTGCACACTTGTGAATTTAAAAAAAAATGATAGCCTTTTACAGCGGATGGATAAGTTGCTGAAGAAAATTTGCCACTCCATATTTCTTATTTTGTTTTAATCATTTAATTGATATAGTACTGATTTGTGAAGTATTTAACGTATTTTTATTTCTGAATTTATTCCACATTCTTCCTTCAGTTGTTATACGTTTTCCCTCTCGACGTCTGTATCGAACCTGATTATTTTAATTAATGTCATCAATGAATTATATTCCAAACAAACACAATCGTACAACATTCAAATATATTTTTAAGATGTATACTTACAATTACTCTCAAGATTTAACTGAATTTATAAAAAAAATGTATCAGGGGTATGATGCATTTTGTGTTCTTTCATGTGCACTAGTTTCACCTACTTTCACTGAACTAAACTCGTATAATAACTCTACCCAGTGTATTGTCTATATATAATTGAAGAGAAAGTTCTTGCAATCAACCATTCAATTTTTGGAGAATTTCATTAATTCCAAATTTGTTTCCAGAATATTGAAGCGTTTGCATAATCTATTATTAATTTATTTGAATTAATCCAGAAACAACTAGTAACCACCATTGTTTTTTTGGAATAATGGCAAATCTTTAATATACATGAATATATATGAAAATAAATATAATTGTGTACAAATTTGTTCAGTCTTTCCGTAGGTATCTTGTGAAAAGGTATGTTGCATGGTTATTGTTATGGTATGCTATTTTTTTGTCTAGTAATTTAGAGTTTAATTTGATAATGTTATTAAATATTTCTTTGTTCTTTCCAAACATTAGCCATCGATTTAATAATTTAAAAAACGTTTGAACTATCACTCATTTTTTCATAGTTTTTTCATCAATTTTTCCCTATTTCGAGATATCTCGAAATCAAAATTTCTATTCACATTGCTTAGCTCCTGAAATTTCAATTTCACAGTAACTGAAACATCACCTACGTTGGATTAAATTTAATGTGGCTAGTTTATGTTCACAAGTTTCTGTCAGTGACATCTTATTTAGAAATTACAGTTTTTTCTGTCGCTGTTTTAAATGGACCTCAAGGCTTACTATATACATTGCTTAGCTTATGAAATTCTAATTTCAAAGTGATTGAAACATATTCCCTATGTTAGATTGAATTGAATGTGGCTAGGTTATGTTCAGAAGGTTCATTTAATGATATGTTATTTAAAACTTATGATTTATTTTTCATGAAAACTATGAATCTGTAGCTGGTTAAATTGGATATCAAGTTTTTCTACCTACATTGCTTAGCTTATGAAATTCTAATTCCAAAGTAACTGAAACATGTTCACCCATGTCAGATTGAATGGCCAGTTTATAAACCGAAGCTTCATTTAGTATCATCTAACTATGAACTTATAATCTGTTCTTCGTGAAACCTATGAAATTATCGCTGGTTAAAATAGAGATTATTTTATTAAACCATTTTTAAATAAGTGCACTCGAGATTTTTGTTTAAATCCAACTATTTTAAAATTGACAGGATCACCGAAATCGATTATATTGAACCATATTCTCGATACATGAAGTGAATTGATTCAAACTGTAACAGACTTAATAATTAGAGTCATGTGGGGCAAGTGCGCGCACTTAAGGTTTGAAGCGTCATATAATAAAAAGTGTGAAGGCGAATGAAACAAATCAAGGTTTATTAGTTACAATATTTAATAAACAACAACTTAAACAGAACAAAAATAATTATCAATGGCACATATTCTTTGGAAATCAACAAAATCAAAATAATCCAAATGCGTACACTTACCCAAATATAGGGGTAACTGTGCGCGGTAGTGCGGGTAAGTGTACGCAACACATATCATACAAAAGTGAGAGTCAGACTAAAACTATAAACCAGTAAATCAACATCCTAAAGCTAATTATCTTTTGTCATAAGTAAATTATTAAAGTAAGGGAACAAAAATAAATCTACTTTGTAGCACAATTATCACAAACAAATGTTCCCTTTTCGAAGTTACTGCATTGTTCATGCCACCAGCTCTCACAGACACTGCATTGGATCCAGTCTTCATTCGGCGGGTATATGTATTTTTCTTCAAAGAGCGGGCAAAAGTATTCCTGCTCATTATTTTCTTTATTATTTTCAACAGTCTTTTTCTTAATAGTATTCGTCGGTTTCGTACAAGTCTTTTTCGATTTTAGTCTTTCTTTCAGATCTAATCGTATCTTTTTCTTGGCAATTAATTCTTCCGCTTCCTTCATTTTTTGTTTCAATTCCGATTTATAAGGACTTTCAGTTGCGATGATTGACTTTTTTCCTTTCTTTTGCCGATTTTGTGACGTGGCCTTGGGCAATTCTTGAATGGATGACAGTGGTTTATATTCCTTGCTAGTCGAAGCTACGCTCATTACTGCGGGTACCAACGTATTGCCCATAGTTATGACTGCTGGTGATTTCGTAATAGGAGCGCCAACCAAATCATCTTGAGATGCTGTACTAGATGAGAATGATCTGGTCTGAGTGGCCTCCTCTTGCGTAGTTGAAATCATTGAGGAAAATGCTTCAATGCTTGGCACATAATCATGACCTGATGATGTGGCTACCGTTTCTTGTAAAGGCTTTGGCTGAACCTGATTATTTGCAGAAATAAATTCAGTAATGGGTAACAATTCAGCATTTGTAATTGGATAAATGTCTGTCACTGTATATGCCGCAAAATCTTCCTCTGAAAAAATTTCTCTATCCATTGGCCAAATTCCAGAAGTTTTGAAGCGCGATACAGCATTACTAAGGGATGCTGCTTTTTTGAAGGCCTCGTTTACCAATTGAGCTACTTCTGTCTGTCCAATCGTGCGCCCTGGGTGGTGACTCTCCTTCAATCCAACTTGAGATGCAGCTTTTCGTTTGCAAGCACCCTTTGAAATTAATTGTTTGGCAGCTTCTAGCTGTTCCTCTGTGACAACATTTGTATTCTTGTGTAATCTCGAGGCATTTTTAATGTTTAATTGTACTCTGAAACAACGAATTGCATCATAAATACAAAGCAAAAACGATGCGGTGTAAGTGTGCGCATGCGCACACTTACTCGACATGAGTATGCGCACACTTGCCCCAAACCATCAAAATGAGATTCAATCAAAACTGAGCAATATTACGTAATCGTCACCACCAAAACATTAATCACGGCTTATATTAGATATTATGTATTGTTCGATGGTATTCATCATAATTTCAAAGCATGAATATGTTAATAAAGACTAAATCCCTTATTTTAAGTAAAAATCGCAATGATTCAAGCAAAAAACAACACTCACCTGTGAAAATAAAATGGCGCGCTGGCGGACAGTGACACACATGCATTGAGTATGGCGTTGCGGGCGGCACTGAGGAGCAGGGTTGTCAGTTCGTACATATAAACCGTTTTCGCGATACTTCGAGTGCGTACACTTACTCGCTGCGCACACTTGCCCCACGTGACTCTAATTAAATTCCTCTAGTCAACAGGTTCTGTTATTGATTCTCATTGGAGTAGCGAAGTTTATTTTAAGGGTGTACCAATAACAATCACGAATTCATTCGTACGACACTGGTCGATCAGCTGACTCGGTCCTTCTAGATCAGGGATGGCGAACCTATGGCACGCGTGCCACAAGTGGCACGTTTGAAAATTTTGATGGCACGCACAAAACAAAATTAAAAATATCCTTTCTTTCCCTCAGATGAAAATTTCAAGAATTTTCAAAAGAAGTAAACTCGTCGTACAATAGCTTACTTTTATACAATAATGTACGCTGGTTAAGCCGCGGAAATGTTTTGCAAAGATTTGTAGATTGTTTGGAGGAAATAAGATTATTTATAAATAATGAGAACATTATTGACCAATACAATCAATTATTGGATGTAGAATGGATAGCAAAGTTACATTTTTTCACTGATTTATGCTCTCACTTAAATGAATTAAATATGAAACTACAAGGTGGTAATAAAACAGTCATTATAATGTTTGACTTAATCAAAGCGTTCGAAGTCAAATTACAGATTCTTAATCGTGATATTCTTTCTAATTCATATAAATATTTTCCGAATACAAAATTCGTTTTTTCTGAAAGTGAATGTCACGAAAAGCCAAATGAAGAGTCATTAACGAAAGAGTTTTCAATGGTAATTCAATCCCTGATTCAGGAATTTTCTACAAGATTTACGCAGTTTGAAGAATTTGAAGAAACTTTAAAATTTATTTTATATCCTGATACAATACCATTTGAAAAATTGAATCTTAAAGTCCTTCAGTGGTTAAATTTTAATGAATTAGAAATGGAATTAGTTGAATTTCAATCAAGTACCATATGGATTCAAAAATTTGTTGATTTAAGGAATGATTTAGAAATTATTGAAAGTAATCGATTATTGGATAAAATAAATAAAATTGCAGAAGATGAAATTTTAACTACATGGAATTCAATTCCTGACGCGTTTAATTGTTTAAAAATATTAGCAAGGGCAATTTTATCAATATTTTCATCGACGTGGGTATGTGAATCTCTATTTTCAGAATTAAATTTTATAAAAAATAAATATAGGAATAAAATAACGGATGAGCCGAGCTCTGCATGCGTACTGTTGAAATTAACTAAATATGAACCAGATATTAAATTTTTATCATCTTGTGTGCAGCAACAAAAATCACATTAAAAATAATTGTCTTTAACGTGAAAATTGTTTCTAGCATATTGCTTTTTGTAAAACATTGATTACTAAAATATTGTTTGAAGAAGAATTGCTTTATTTGTTTATTTAATTATACTTACGTATAGTTTCACCACGTTAACATTTCGAATGAAATTTTATTGTGGCACGTTACCTATTTAGAAAAGAATTTTTATGATTTTGTGGCACGGACATCAAAAAAGGTTCGCCATCCCTGTTCTAGATTATAACTAAGAATTTTGTGGCGGTTGAAGAAAAGGATGATGGGTGAAATGATTTTGATTTAATTTAGTTAATTTTCAGAAAAACTACAGCGTTACTATGGATAAGAAAAGTTTGAAACAATTTGATGGAAAAAGCAATACTAACCTTCATAATGCAGAAGATGAGGAAAAATTCATTTCAGTGTGGAATATGATAATTTTCTTATCATATGTACATTTTGGAGGACTCTATGGACTATATTTAGCATTCACTTCAGCTCATATTTTGACAATTGTTTCACGTAAGTTTAAAAAATAATGATGAATTTCCCAGAATCACATTTCGTTACTATCCAAAATTTATGAAGTACTTTTTACCATAACTTGTTATGGTAATTTGATTCACATGGGTAATAGAAATTTGATTAAAATCACAAATTTTATAATATAAACAAGACTAATTTGAGTTGAATCAAATTTCTTCATAAGAAGTTGCGTTTGAAGTCGTATTTTCCATGAACATGATAGTCCATTGTACTGTACTGAATATAAACCCAGAAGTGAGGTGATTTTTAAATCTCGAAAAATCATTTTTTTGATTTGTTCGATATCAGATATATACAGGTAATTTTTTAGTCGGTGGTGAAAGATGTGAAAATTTTTTATGAACAACATATGTTGTGAATTATATACGATAAAGTTATGAGTTTTTCGGCTCTAAACCTAGTCTACGACCTAAATAAAAACGAAAGTATTCTGTACTTGCCTTTCAGTCAGTTAAACAATTTTCTCAAATACTAGTGTTTGTCTTGGATGTGGTCGCGCACCCCGTTTAGTGTGCCCGCGACCCCCTAGGGAGGTGCACACCTCATGTTGAGAATCGCTGCAAAGATTTCGTATTGGATGAGAACTACTACTATGAATTACTTATATTTATATGTATATATATATATATATATATATATATATATATATATATATATATATATATATATATATATATATATATATATATATATATATATATAGTTATGTAGTCAAAGTACAGCTTATCCATTTTAATGACGTCAATCGTAACCTTATGCTGATTCATCGCTGCTTGCCTATATAAGCCCTCACTAACATAGAACCGTAAGATTAATTAAGTAACTTTCGTCTTGTAAACTTCTCATTGAATAAATTGTTTTTTTTTAAAAGTAATTCTTAGTGTTGAAAACCAAAATTGGCGACGAGGATGGGATTGTTGCATTAAACCCTTCCGAATAAAATAAGTTCAACAAACAAGATAAATCTTCCGAATCTTGTAAGAAGATTAGTCAATGCGTTAACTTGAAAAGTAAGAAGAAAAGTTTAATTGAATTTTAATTCTTGAGCACAATCCGAACTACAACACAAGCTCAGTTTAATCTCATAGTGATTGCGAATTTGCTAGTACCAGTCCCGAGTTCTGCTGACCAGACAAGAATTCAAACAGGGTGCAAAGTAAGGGTAGCGCCGACGACTCCACCTTGGAAGAAACAATCAATGTAAGTTGCAAGTGTTAATTATCTTCCTGTTTTTCCTACGGTTTCCAGACCCAAAACCTAGACTCCCTATAGCTTACCGTTATAGCAGGTCAATTTTATATTAAGTCAAGGGTTAAAAATATAATAAATATTTTCCCAACGAAATTTTCATAAAATTGAAATTTTACAATATTGATTCCCTAATAGAATCAATCGAAAATTTGAATTTAGATTCGCAGCGACGAACTAAATCAAATAAAATAATTAATATGGCAGAGCACCATAATTTAATGTTAGCTCGTGAATTTGGAGCATTATTACCGAAATTTTCCGGTATACAAGCCGAGTTAAACTAATTTTTAAGTGCTTGCGAAGAATATATCGCACAATTCTCAGCGACGGAAGCAATCGTAAAGACGTATTGCGTTGCTGTGATTAAAAGCAAATTAATAGATAAAGCGAACGCGGAATATCGTTCCTCTAACGTACCAAATACATGGCACGCATTTAGACATTTTTTATTGCAGAAATTTGGTGATCATGCGAATTTAGATGTATTAAAGAATAAATTACAATTCTTACGCAGAAAACCAAATCAAGATATTTTAGATTTCATTGAAGAAATCAAAACTTATAAAATTAGAATTAATTACAGAATAGATGCGAAACCTACATTAGATGCTGCATTAAAATTGTTACACAAACAATTGGTTTCGGACTTAGCCAAAAATGTTTTAATTAGTAATGTTGCAATAGAATTGCAAACCTCCTTACTTACGACACCGAATATCACATTCGACTTCGCTATTACAATGGTCGAAAATTATATTTCCCAAAAATCCCAGTTAAATTTAATGCGAACTTGGAAGCATACGAGTGATAACCAACAAAAGGTATTTCCTTCTCGACCAATTAATGTACAACCTAAAATAATTACGCAAAGACAATTTCCCACTAACAGACAAGTTTTCGGAAATAATAGGTCAGAAATATCAAAAACAAATGTATTTAAACCTAATAGTAATTATATACCAACATATAGACCCTATGTCTACGACAACAGCTAACCCAATAGCACAACAAAGACAAGTGCAATATAGTAATCAATTACCCCACTATGCGTCATATAATAGAAATGCGCAAGATTATAATAATTTTCAAAATTCAAGACAAATAACTCCTAATTATATATCGGAAGAAATTACTAATTTCGATACAGAGAATAACGATGAAAATCAATTCGAAGAAAATACTGATTTCAATTACGAAAATAATTCAGATGTTATTGAAGAAATTGAGGAAGTAGATCATGAAAATTTTCAGAGTGCCTCAGAAACACCGTTAACTTAGATGCACTAAATAATGCGGAAAAAGCTTTTCAGCTACCAGAACCACCATTTAATTTTAAATCAGAAATTAAACATAATGGTAAAACAAAAAATGAGATTCCAATTCAGTCTAAAATTTATAAGTATTCGGAAAAACATCCAGAAAAAACTGAAAATATTGAACGGAAGGAAAATCAATTATCATACGAAAAATTCCTTATTCAATTTCAACGGAAACAAATATCTAGCGATAATGTAACAGAAGAGAACGATAAATTATTCAATGCGCCAGCAGATTTTTCTCTGTGTCACTGTGTGAGTAAAGATTTCCATATGAATAAAGGCATCGCCCTTCATTTCAAAAATAAATATAACAATGTTACAGAACTAATTTCGCAAAATAAAAATGTTGGTCAAGTTGCTTGTATACGCAATCAAGACAGAATGCTTTACTAAATAAATTTTTTGATAAACCAACATACGAAAATGTATTTTCCACCTTATTGTCTCTAAAACTTTTATGCTTGAAAAACAGAGATAAATGTATTGCCCTTCCAAAACTATCGACAGGACTTGATAAATTAGACTGGAATCAAATTTATGAAATAATTAAATATGTATTCTCAAATTGCGATATACAGATAAAAATTTATACGAATCCACAAATTCCGGAAAACGTAAATAATCAATTAAATAAAGAGGAAATTATTTTTGAAAATTTCACAGACTCTCATCAAAGAGAAATTAAAATTCCAAATCCTAAAATATCAAATGTACGAATTACAAAGATCGAAAACTCTGAAATTCCTATTAATTTCCAAGAAGTAATTGCAAGACGACATTCTTATCCCATAGAGTTTGATTGCGAGATGAAATTCAAACCAAGTACGTGTAATGATACGGACTACTTGTCCCGATTAAAAATAGATGAAGATGAATCATTATCTTCGAAGGACAACAATAAACGAAAGGAAGCACTTAAGATAAGCGATTATTCATCAACATCTCGAGATTGTAACATTGTATGTAATATAGACGACTCTATTGTCTCCAGCGAAATTAATATCTTAGAAGACGAGATTAATTCGTTATCTCCATACATAAAAACAAATGACCTAGATTCAGATAAAACCTCGGATGTAACTATTCCTTCAGATAAAACATCGCATGAAACAGTTTCAGTTTCAAATTATGTACAGACAAATCGTAAAACCTTGAAAAATATATTGCAAGTAATAAATGCTGCCACAGACAAAAACGCAGAAAATATTGGAAAATTAATTGAAAAGCAACGAAGTTATGAAGACTTTCATAAAAAAGAAGTTGTTCATTTAAAACAAGAATGTCAATCCAAATTTAAAAAACCTTACAAGAAAAAGTCAAGAAACATTATTATAGACAGTAAGATCAGAAATCCTAAAAGCAAACATTTCTATCATAGAAATCGAATAAAATAAAGAAGACACTAATTACTTTTCATAATTTTCAGATGACCCCTGCATCCTTTTATTTATATTGGTTAAAGTTTATACATTCTCTGTTCAAGAGATTTCGCATAATTTAATACCTATACATTTAGGCAAAATTTATGTAGCCGATCATGCTAAATATTTACTGTTTCATTATGATATATCGGGAATACCCGAATTAATTAGAATCCAAAAAGAAATAATTAAAGAAAGCATAAACACGACGTATACTGTTCCTGTGTACCAATATCTGGTTATGGCTAATACTTCGGTCAATAGAAATGAGCAAACTTTTAATAATATAATCGCGAAAAGGACTATTGAATATTGGAAGATCCACTTTTAAATTTTTATTTGGTACTTTAGACGCGGACGATGAATTAATATATCAAAAATATTTTAAAGCAATTAAAAAGAATGAGAACATTTTGAAAGCTAATCAGCAGAAAATACTGCGAATAGTATCCGATACTCAAACGAAATACGTGAATACTATTAATTTTTTAATTAAGAAAACTGAACAGTTAAAGGTAGCTAACGACTTAAGTTTAAAACTTAATCTAATAATTCTCCATTCACACGAGATAGCAATAATATTATCAGAAATTGAAAATGCCATCAGTTTTGCACGTTTGCACCTCTTACATGAAAATATTCTACCTCTGTCGAAATTTAATGAAGTAATAAAGAAAGAAAAAATGTTACCATTCTCTCATTTAACAGACTATTATGCTGTATGCGTAACAAAAGTTTTTATTAAGGGTTTCAATATTTTATTTAGCATAACTATACCAATTTTTAAGAATGATAAATATGACCTGTTTAGATTGTATAACTTACCTTTCCGAAATACCAGAATTCCTAACCTTAATTCCTATGGGTTAACACGCAACGAAGAGATTGTATGGAATACCGAGGTCATTCAACAAGTCGAAGACTTCTACATCTGTAAACAGGAATACCGGAAGAAACCCCCTGAATGTATCCGAATGGTTCTAAAAACCCTGCAAGAACATTGTAATCGCAGTTCGGTTGAGCCTCAAGAAGATTTATTCGAAATGGAAAATGGAAATATCATTTCCATTAACAATGAAATGATACAAGAAGAATGCGAAAGTGGTTCATTCTCTCATAAAATCCCTAAATTATCTCAGATTACATCAGAATGTATAATTACTGATGGATTTAAGAGAATACACCCCCGAGAAGTTTTCAACACCTATGCTCAGGTCTATCTTGCGCCAATGGAAGCGAATTGGACCTATACAACAAATTGGAAGAATATCCAAGAAGAAGACATCCCCAAACTGGACGACCTATACCAATGGGCTCCACATCCTACAACTATAAGTTTCATAACAATTGTATTTGTAATCTTTATTATTATTGTAGTGATTATAATTTTTTATAGAATTTTCTTGAAGATTCGTCCCTTAAAATTAAGGATAACGAACTTTCTTTAAATGGGGAGGAGTTATGTAGTCAAAGTACAGCTTATCCATTTTAATGACGTCAATCGTAACCTTGTGCTGATTCATCGCTGCTTGCCTATATAAGCCCTCACTAACATAGAACCGTAAGATTAATTAAGTAACTTTCGTCTTGTAAACTTCACATTGAATAAATTGTTTTTTTTAAAAAGTAATTCTTAGTGTTGAAAACCAAAATTATATATATATATATATATATATATATATATATATAGTTATATATATATATATATATATATTATATATAATATATATATATATATATATATATATATATATAAATATATATATATATATATATATATATATATATATATATATATATATATATATATATATATTATGTTACCGAAAACCTAGGAAATGTATACAATTCCGACGCTATTCAGGAAATGTATAAAATATTGTTTCAACGATTTTTGCTTACCCACATATCCTGGGGAATGCATACATTCCAATATTGTACTAGGAAATGTATGAAACTAATGTTTTCTATGAATAAAATGAATAAAACACGTTAGTAAACTGAAAATCAGATTTTTTATTCATTCTTTCTTTGAGACAATCAGGGAACCATCATAGACCGTAAAATATGAAATCTCCATAGGAGTTATTACTAATAAGCTTCAAACATCAACTGTTTATTTATTTTTGAGGCCCATCTAGCACACAAAAAATACTACGTATACTATCTTATAAAGCTCAAACTTTCACTCGGTATGTAATCAGTCTGTCACTCACGTAATAATAAGTTACGAAATAAAATTAAAATTCTTTAATTTGTTTTTATTAAACTATATGTACAAAAGGCTGCACAAAAAGCTGAAAAACATATTTGCAAGCACTTTGACGATTCTCTAGTTGACATCTTGAATGTGTCTAATATATTTCTGACTACTATTTGGCGAGTGTATAGATTTCCTAGGAAATGTGTCTAACATTTATTTCACATAGTTCCGGACGATTTTAGGAATTACATACATTTCCTAGGAATTGTTTACAACGACGAGTTGTATACATTTCGAACAAAACTCAATTTGAATTTACTACGTTTATTAGCACAAAATATTTTGAAAAATATAACACTGCGATTGCAATTTCGGTCACTAGACCATCATCGGGCAGATTGAGTTAAGAACTGAATACAGAATTATAGATTTGCGCTTACGGTTTGGAAAGAATTATTGCAGGTACCTAAAGAGACAAGAGGAACATATTTCAAGAAGCGCTAATCGAGGGAATTTCCCAAATAGGTACAATACAATTTTCTTAGAAAAGTCGTTATTGTTTGATACACTAAATACTGATGAACCAGCGTTAGCCGAATTCAACATTTCAAAAGTTCTTAGAAGCCATCAGGTTCCAAACCAAATAAATATTTAGATGACATAAAATCCTTGAAACATAAAATTGAAATTAATAATTTAACTATCACTAAAGCAGATAAATCCGGTGCGATAGTAGTTCTCTCAAGAAATGATTATGTTTCCAAAATAAATAATTTTCTTCAAACGGAACATATTAAACAAATATCAGTCGATCCAACAAATAAATTTCAAAAAACTGTTAGACAAGCCCTTCAGGAAATTTCCCCAAATACACTATCAAAACCTAATTTTTCAATAATACATATGAACCCTGGAACTCCAAAACTTCAGGGATTAATAAAAAACCACAAAGAAAATAGCCAAATACGACCTGTAGTTTCTCACATAAATAGCCCAACGTATAAATTAGCCAAAGATCTGAATTTCACATTCAGAAAATGAACTAATTTCACTCCAAAATATACAGTAAAGAACTCTGTTGATTTAGTACAGAAACTGAAAAACTTTGTAACTCCTGCTAACTCTTTTCTTGTTAGCTTCGATGTTGATAATATGTTCTCGAATATACCAGCAGATGAGTGTTTACCACTTGTCTTAGATATTTTGCAACAATCCACTATGGATATTATTAAAATAAATGATATCATTTTCTTATAAGATATATGCCTTAGTCAAAATTACTTCCAGTTTGATAACAAAATTTTTGAACAATCTAGTGGGCTGGCTATAGGTTCCCCCTTAAGTCCGCTTATTGCAGACATTTTCATGTCACATATAGAGTACATAATATTCAATTCTACAAAAGCATCACATATAAGTTTTTGGCATAGATATGTTGATGAAGTATTTGCTTGTTTTAAGGGTAACGCGAGACAATTAGATCAGTTTTTGAATTATATTAATAGCATTCACCCAAATATAAAGTTCAAAATTGAAAAAGAATTGGATCGACAGATAAACTTTTTGGATTTAACTATCTTTCATAATAATAATACTTTGAGTTTCGATATATATAGAAAACCAACTTTCACGGATATATGTATTCCGTCGGATTCAAATCATCCTCTTTCCCATAAACATTCAGATTTTAATTCAATGATCCACATAGCGTTTTCAATTCCATTATCCGTAACAAATTTAGAAAAAGAAATTTCGACTATAAAAATAATTGCTTCAAATAATGGTTTTCATACAAGTTTGATAGATAAAATGATAAACAAGAAACTAGCGTACAACAGCATATATCCTCAATTAAAAGTAGAAAAATCGGAAAAATTCACATCTTTAACATATTTTGGTCCTCCAACAGAAAAAGTTGCTAATGTCATACCTAAATGTAATATTAAAATTGCTTTCAAACCTAAGCCAAAACTCTCAGTATTTTTATTCAATGCCAAAGATATCACTTCAAAATTTGAAAGTTCAGGAGTTTATAAGTTGATTTGTCCTGAATGTAAAGGAGTATATATATATATATATATATATATATATATATATATATATATATATATATATATATATATATATAGGTCAGACTGGTCGATCGTTCAAGACAAGATTTAAAGAACATCAACAATCTTTCTTGAAAAATAAAACGGATTCAACGTTTTCAAATCATTGCCGTGAAAACCACCACCCATTTCCACAAATAGATAATTTTCAAGTCATGCACAAATTACCGAAAGGAACCAAACTTACTTACTTAGAAACATTAGAAATTTTTAAACTCAATCATAATGCAAAAGATAACTTGCTGAACGACCAGATTGACTTGATATATTCTCCTATATTTAGTGTATTCAAACAACAACGACTTTTCTAAGAACATTGTATTGTACCAATTTGGGAAATTCCCTCGATTACCCCTTCTTGAAATATGTTTCTCTTGTCTCTTTAGGTACCTGCAATAATTCTTTCCCACCCGGAAGCGCAAATCTATAATTCTGTATTCAGTTCTTAACTCAATCTGCCCGATGATGGTCTAGTGACCGAAATTGCAATCGCAGTGTTATATTTTTCAAAATATTTTGTGATAATAAACTTAATAAATTCAAGTTTAGTTATGTTCATCATGTCAAATTATCACGTAGTAACGACGGATTCCATCAACTATGTATACATTTCTGTTAAAATTTATATATATATATATATATATATATATATATATATATATATATATATATATATATATATATATATATATAAATATATATATATATATATAAATATATATGAGTCAGTTTTTTGTAGCAGGACTTTAACATCTTGTAAAAGACATTTTTTATGATCAAAATCCCACATAAACATACATGCTAAGAAGCTTCATTTCAGATATACAGGGTGCCAAAGTTTTACATTTTTCTGTTTTTTTTCTAATTTTCCCCATACAATTTTCAAAATGATTGAATGAATTTTGAAACACCTATTTTACTTGAATAGCTCAATATTTGAGGCTATTGAGCATTTTTGAATACCTACAGGCTGATACACTTTTGGGGGTCGTACCCAATTCAACCCTCTCGAACTTTTACGCGTGCCGTCTCTGCTTCCAAAGAAATATCAATTAAAATTCTCCCTTCAATTTGGATACTTTTTGCTCTCATGTATGTTTTTCGAAAACTGCATGGATGTCGAGATAAATGCAAAAATAATTGACTTGTGATGAAACTTTATTTATTGAACACATTTCATTTGACATTTATTAGTTAATGACTTTTGGGGTCGTACCCAATTTAATCCAGTGAATAGAGGAGAATTGTCTCACAAACGGTCCGGTAGTTCTGAATTTTTGATTTGGTATCTAGGATGGTTAGTTAGTAGGTATTTGAAATGCAAAATGCACAATTCTTCCCGCTCCGCGCCCACCGCCGTATTGAATGAACCCAAAAAAAATCTGCACTTTCTTTAGATTTTGTTTATATCTTCGTTTTGGTGCAGTTTAGCTACAGAAGATTTCGACTCAATGCTGTGAAGAATGAAATTTTCTATTATTTACGGTTCAAATTTGGATTCTAGGACTGATGGTTACCGAGATGTGCACTTTTTTAAAAAATACAAAAATTCGCATTTTCTGGAAATTTGTCAAACTTCTAACTTTAGAACGCTGTAAGTTAGTTGTGGACCTATTCTAGGAAAACAAGTAACAAAATCAAATTTGTAGTGAAATTAGTTACCTATACCTAATGCATGTCCATTTTTTTTAACCAACCCTACGGGGTAAACATAAAATGTAAGGCAATGGCGTATTGCTTTTTTGACTACTGTGATTACCCATTGTATTTAAAAAACACAAATTATTAGTTTTGGCTTGAATTTGGTGTTTGTACCTTTACTACTTGAGTTTCTTTCATGTTACAGCGTACTGCTCATGAGGCAGGTACCTACTAATTTTGCTGTATACCTACTGGTGAAAGAAAGATGACAAAATCTAAAATTTCATTGTAGTAGAAAATTCTGGGACACTCTGTATTACTGAAACCTGTAAAACCTAACATTTATCTTCTTCAAACAGTGAAACTCTTCTGTCTCATTGAAAATAAAAAACTGTCACTTTAAAAAAATTGTGATACCCTGTATTAGTGGTACATGTGAATCATAAGCATTAATGGCCAACACATTTCCCCTCGTAGGCGTAGAAAGTGTCAATTTGTTCATCAATATCGAAAGTTTGATAGTTGTAAAATAAGTGGAACATCCTGGTGTACGTGAAAAATTAGGCGCTGGAGGAGGAAAAATATCCACAGTACAATTTTTAAAATATTGAAAACCATAAAATCTGTACATCTTTTTTCAAAACCTTTGTGTTTAGAGTCTAATCGCGTAGTAAGCTTTGCGAAGATTAATGCGAAAATCTAAAGAAAGTGCAAATTTGTTTTCGGTTCATTCCATATGGCGGCGGGCAATTGTGCATTTTGCATTTCAAATACCTACTAACTAACCATCCCAGACACCAGATCAAAAATTCAGAACAACCAGACCGTTTATAAGGCAACCCTCCTCTATTCACTGGATTAAATTGGGTACGACCGCAAAAGTGTATCACCCTGTAGGTATTCAAAAATGCTTGATAGCCCCAAATATTCAGTTATTGAAGAGTAATATGTTTACCAAATTTTAATTCATCAGTAATTTTTTCATTCATTAACTAATAAATGTCAAATGAAATGTTTTCAATAAATAAAGTTTCATCGCGAGTCAATTATTTCTGGCATTTATCTCGACATCCATGCAGTTTTCGAAAAACATACAAGAAAGCAAAAAGTATCCAAATTAAAGGGAGAATTTTAATTGGTATTTCTTTGGAAGCAGAGGCGGCACGCGTAAAAGTTCGAGAGGGTTCAATTGGGTACGATCCCCAAAAGTGTATCAACCTGTAGGTATTAAAAAATGCTCAGTAGCCTCATATATTGAGCTATTTGAGTGAAATAGGTGTGCCAAATTTCATTCAATTATTTTGAAAATTGTAGGGGGAAACTTTAAAAAAAAACAGAAAAATGTAAAACTTTGGCACCCTGTATAACAGAAATTAAGCTCCTAAGCATATATGTTTATATGAGATTTTCATCATAAAAAAATATCTTTTACAAGATGTTGAAGTCCTCCTACAAAACACTGACTCACCCTGTATGTATATATATATATATATATATATATATATATATATATATATATATATATATATATATATATATATATATATATATATATATCTTTCATTTTGTTTTTTCGAGAAGTTCATTTACTAAATATTATCGAAATAATAATCTTCACAATTTTTCAATGATAAGAATAGCATAGTGTATGTAACACGAGTAGGTATGTGCATCACCAGTGGTATTATTATAGTTCTGAATATATTACATACTACAAAAGATAATTCTGTAATTCTGCAGTTTTCTTCTGCCATGTATTTGGAGCATTAGGAATAACAGCAGGATGTCATAGACTATGGGCTCATAGGACATTCAAAGCAAAGCTGCCTCTGAATATTATACTTATGGTTTGTGCTACCTTGGCATATCAGGTAATGTAAATCGTAGCATATTCAAACTTTTCATCTAATTATTATCAATTCAGCTCTTAAGAGCTAATTTGGGAATATTGATAGTAGACACATATTGAAAATTAGATTTTGATTACTATTAAAGAATTTCAAGTGTCTTCATAAAATTAACCTTACCTGCCGATTAGATTTTATAGCTATTTTACGCTCTTCATTTTTCAACTGGAACATTCTTTATAAATGTTCTTAGCTCTTATTCAATTTATAAAAAAATTTATTTTATCAATTTCTCAATCAATTATAATATAAATTGTTGTCAATAAACTGAATTAAGTATTATCGGCTTGTTTCACAGAAATCTTTCTTTATACTAGAAATTGTATGTACTTCTCATTCTGAAGTACCTATATTGTGACTAATTCTCTTGCACTAGTACTCAATGTTTTAATATTATTAAAAAACAACTCCGAATAAAGAGATAAAACTTTCTCACTGAGTTGAGTTTGAAATTCTTGAAAGATTTCAAATTCAACCAAGTGTAATTATTTCGTTTCTAATTTTATCTTCAGTAAATACCCTCTTCAAATATGTAGCTGTTCATAGAAATATTTAATTTCCTTCAAAATATTGCATTTAAAATGATGAATTTTGTAGTTTTCAAAGCCAAAATACCGTCAGAACTGTAATATATATCGGTTGGGCTTTTCGATTTTTTGCTTCTCTGAAGCTTCTAATGAAGTCTCCACAGTTTAGACTCTAAAACTGTGGTCATCAAAGTAGGTACGTGGAAAATTACATCAAAATACTTTTTCTTTTTTCGTGTGCACCAAATTGTAACTGAAAAACACAAATTGGGAATTTCTTTTGACACATAAGCACACACGCTTAGGCATAGGTAACCAAAAACATAGGACCATCGACTGTTCTTTGTTGTGCATAAGTTGTCGTGGTGTAAAATTTTATACTTTTGATCGATGTTACATATTTCGAATTTTAGAGTAAAATCAATAATTAAAAACCACTGAGAATACGTTTATTAAAATTTAATTTCCCCAATTTAACATGAAATGACAACTGTTTCGACAACACAATAACACAGTGGCTTCATCAGATTTAGTTACAAACTAATTCTGTAAACTGTAAATATATCACAGTGCTCCTATATTATCTGAAATATTCTACTAATGGGTATTCATAGCAGGTGGTTGCATTTATGGTTCCCGGAACGGTATAACGTGTACTTCGGAGATGCCTAATTGAGTCCCAAAATTTAAAATCCGTCTTAATGATAGCCGAACTGAGTCCCGGAGTTAGGTAAATTGAGTCCCGGGCCTACCTGAGCTTGCACAGTAGGGGTTCGTAATCTGTTCGTAGAATATTAAAACTAAAATTCATATTATATCATATAATATTATACAATTTACAATTATTTACAATAATATACCTATACCTAATAACATGCTAAATATTCGTTTATTTAATTATTCTAAATTTTTCTCCTACAATTTTAAGAAATTCAAATTTTGATATTGAGTTACAATTTAATTTTAAAATTTGTTCATTTAGAAAATTTTGATTTTTGAGAGTGTGTGATGAATAAACTTTTTTTATATTTTGTTGAATGCTTCTAATTTTTATATAAGTGTCACTTTGAAAATCTATTCACACTGTTAAATATTGGAATATATGTGGATGGGCGAAATAAAATGAAGAATTAAACCTTGCATGAAAGCTCTCGCATGCATTCGTCGTCCGTTGTAAACTGCTCGTCTTCTCCGCCCATATTTCTGGTGGAAACCTAGATGATTCTGAAATATAATTATCGACCAGATAGTCCGCAAATTCCACAACTTTAGAATTCTGTAGTTGTATTGAAGATAAATCTTCAACAAAACAATCTCCTACATCTTCTGGGTTGAGAAATGGCATTGCAAAGCAGTGCTTGAATTTTGCGCCACCTTGAAAAAATTTTTTAATTTATTTCATCTAAGATTTGCAAAATATTTAATGTCAAATAAAAGTACTTACCAAGACTTTCCTAAATGAAAACGGCAGCCCTTCAATGAAACATCACTCCAAACCTCAGTAACACTTTGATGAATTGCTTCTTCAAAATCAACAAATACTTTTAGTAAAGTAAGTATTTTATTGCATTTGCCAATTTCTTCAACCAGATGTTTCAGTGCCAGTGTGTATGTATTTTTTCGTTTATTTGGCAATAAAAAGAAAACCAATGGTATGTAATGGTCGTCTTTTAAACCATGAATGGAGAACATTTGCAGAAAGAACTTCGGACAGTATTCAAAAGTTCCATCTATATAAATAGTTTCTAAATCTGCTAAAAATTCTAGGTTGGTCTTGCAGGAAAACATAATTATCTGATTTTCTACCAGTCGTTTACCATTAGGAATTCTTCGCCTGTATTGGTTTTCACTGGGAATGTTTTTTTTAATATTTGCATGAGTTTCTTCCATATTTTTTGGCAATTTAGGCAAAAACAGATCGTCGAGCATTATACATATTTTTTCTGACCTCAATCTCACATCCTCGGTTGTCAAGGTATTAATAATCGCCATTTCGTAACTCCTTATGTATAATTTCAATCGGCCGTTCACTAACATCTTCCTATGGCTTTCGCTTTAAAGAGTTACTTAAAATTTTGCGATTAAGTACCTCTTCGTTTACTGTATGGTTGTGGTTATCCATAATTTCTGTTACTATGTTGTCAGCACCTTCAGTTTTTAAAAACGCCTTGCATTTTTCTTTTGTCTGTGCACAACAAATCCAACGTTTGGCATTATTTTTTAACATCTTATGGAAACGATATTTGAAGCCATCCAACACAATCAGTTGTTTCCCTCTTTCACTTAGTACAACTCTCACATAACTCATTTTGACAAACTAACTAACACCGAATAGGTAGGTACAAATTAAACAAACTATATTAAACATTTTGTAGAAAACCCTTTTTATATATGATATCCATAGATGTCTAACCAATGAAATCCTTCGTTCATAGGTAATAAAAATATTATTAGGTATAGAGATTTCAAAAGAAATTAGGAATTCCCGAAATATGCATATCAGGAGGATTAGAAGGATTAGAAAGATTTAAGTGACCCAGGACTCAATTGGACCATCTAAATTTCTTGACCATTCTTAATTCAGGTAGACGGGACTCAATTTACCTTTGCCCGTGTACTTATATGGACTATTATGGGGTTTCAAATATCAGGATTGATGAAAGTGAATAACTAAGTGCAGTGTCAACATTGAGTGAAAAGATGAAATATAAAAAGATTTATGTTTTGAAATTTCCATATATGCCAATAAATTTAATATTTGGGACTTATTTTCCGTATGTAAAATTTTAAAATTTTGGTTGAAACCAAATGTATCTTCTATTAAATGGTTAGGATAATTGAAATCGCTCTTATTTACATGACTTCTTTCATGTTCTTTGATTCCACTATGAAAAGATCTACCTGTCTGAACTTTATAAAATTTAGGGCCTAAATTACATTCAAGTCTATAATCTCCTGATTTTTTTTATCTAATTTCCGTTTATTGTTTTTAACGATTGTACTTAAAGAGTTGTTGGTTTTTAGAAGCTTAATCATGATTATTACTCAAAAATATACTAAAGACTTCATTCGTTAATTTATCAGTGTATGTGAATGCTTTGATTAGTTTTTTGATATAATCTGTATTACTAAATTATGAAAAACATACTTGTTGACCATAGTCAATTTCATACATTACATAAAGTGAACAAGGAAAATTCTTTAATAATTTGAAAATTATCAAACATCTTTCCAAGGGAGCTGTTTATGCGTATTCCGCAACAAAAAATCTGCATTCCCAATCCAACGGTGAATTATAGAAATCGGCAAGTAGAGTTAATATCTTCATGGAGGCTCCGTGGCTGAGCGGTATAGGTAACGCTGTGCCATCTTCGTTGGCGGAGTTGGTGGGTTCGATTCCCACCGTGTTCCTGGGTGTTTGTATGCGTCCGGATTTAAGTGGTTCCCCTCATTATAGTAAATTGATGGCTAAATGTCCAAGTTGACGAAGCCAAAATTGTACGGAGGTCGGGCGCGTGTGAGAGGGCACACGTCCCACCTCTTTAAAAAAAAAAAAAAAAATATCTTCATGTCAGGAAGTGAGTGTTCGCGCGACGAATTTCTGCATTCTCGATCTAAGCAGTGAATTGTTGTGATTTTGCATTGTGAACAATAAGAAATTTGTTAATTCACTACGAGTCAAATAAGCTGCACTGATGAGATCTAATATGATCGAAACAGCTGTATGCAGATTTTGAGTCGGGGTAACTTGACGATTTCTAAAATTCATCGTTGGATTGTGAATACAGATTTTACGTTGCGGAATACGTATAATCAGCTCACTTGGAAAGTTGTTCGATAATTTTCAAATTATTCAAGAATTTTCCTTGTTCACTATATGTAATCTGTATTATTCGTGGGATATACTAAGTTGATAACTTTCTTACAAGAATGCTTATTCGGACAAAACATTTAGATCAAAATCTGGTGGTATCGAAACAAATGTCATTTCATGTTATTATAGTGAAAATTAGGTATTAATAAACGTGTTCTTAATATGGATTTCCATCAAATAAGGGTTACTTCGATTAAAAAAAAGTTGAAAATCACATTGTAAATTCCTATAGGCATAATACTGAATGCCTGTAGGTTCAATTTTTTCAAACTTTGACTAAGGTTTATTTGTATCTGCGTCTACAAAAACCAGACAAAGAAAAATAATATTAAGAAGATAAGGCACTTACAAACCTACATACCCTTCATACTTTTCACGTAACAATAAGCATATTCATGTTTTATCTACTAAAGTGAAATATCTGTAATTTGTCGAAAGATTACTTAATCGATTGAGCTCATAGTAATATTTCAATTATAGGGCAGTATCATACATTGGGTGAGGAACCATAGAACACATCACAAGCACAGCGATACACCTGCCGATCCACACAATATAAACTATGGTTTTTTCTATGCTCACTGTGGATGGTTGATGTGCGAGAGATCTGCTCTAGTTAAGACGGAACGTTCAAAAATTGGCGTATCTGATCTGTACGCCGATCCAGTACTGATGTTTCAGAAAAAATACAAATATGTTTTAGCTCTTTTAGTAGCGGTGGTTATACCAACTCTTGTTCCCATGTACTTTTGGAGAGAAAGTTTTTCTAACGCGTTTTTTGTGAATACTTTGAGATATCTTATGACTTTTACCGTTACTTGCTTTGTTAATTCCCTTGCTCATTATCTTGGTGGAAAACCATATAACCCGTAAGTATTTCAACTGAATAGCTAACTATTCGAGAGTTACTAAGTGTGTAACAAGATTAATTTGACAGTTCAGTACGAATATGAAGTTTAATTTTATTGGTTCTCCTTTTGAGATTTTTGTTTTATATTTTTTGCAAAGAGAGCTTGAAATTTTATACCTATACATAAATTATATGAGATTTTTTTGATTATGCGGGCTTCTGCTGGAAGTTTAGAGACCTAAACAATTTGTTTTTCTTACAGATGATAAAATCGATGTTAGCTTGTGCATTATATTCTAGTCAACAAGTGCTTTTTTGTTCAACTTTTTTCAGCAGTCTCGAAAAAATATGAGCAAGATGTTCGGTTCGGAGTACCATGTAGATGTTTTTTGAAAAAATAAAGTTCCGCTCGCTAAAATTGTAAAAATTATAAGCAATTTACTGAAAGAAAAAAATAAGGTTTTGGTTTCTTGCAAATATCTCAAAAATCAATTGAAATTTTTTATATCTAATATGGTTAAATAATGTGTATAGTAAAAGTGTCCTTAATGGGTGTGACTTGCGCAAACCATATTACCCGTTTCCTGCAGTATTTTCACCCCTCTGAGAAAATAATAAATATTGATCCTACAGTACCCGGAGTTGGAACTTTCTTTAGTAAAGTTTGTACTCTTTTCGAATCTTTTTTTAGATATTTGAAATTCTAATTATTTTTGAGATATTCGCAACAAACCAAACCTTTTTACAATTTTAGCGAATGGATCCTTATTTTTTTCAAAAACCATCTACATGCTATTCCAAATCTAATGACGACTTGCTCATATTTTTCCGAGACTGCTGAAAAAAGTTGAACCAAAAAGCACTTGTTGACTAGACGATTAGGAAATAATGTTGTTGAATAGATTACTACGCTGGATTTTATTTTTTTCGTTCAATTCAAACTAAAAATTTCTCAATGGACTGACGTATTGAATAATTTTTCCTCGAATATTCGAAAATGTACTTCAATAAAAATCAAATTCACAAATGATATCTGTATTGTTAAAGACGTCATTCAAATTTTCGTCTTTATCTTGATGTTTGAGATACTTTATTATATTAATATATACATATATATATATATATATATATATATATATATATATATATATATATATATATATATATATATATATACACTATATACAAAAAACAACGGTAGATTTTACAATTTTAAAAACTAACACGGTATATACACACAATGAAGAAAATTTTCGGAATTTGATTTTGGAAATATTGCTTTTCATCAAATCAACAATTCGTTCGATAAAGTCACAGTTTGTCTAGTTACAATGGTTATAATATATTCGCACAATGAACCCTGCAGCACAACAAATTAAAATTTTAACTTGAGAAATGACATTTGATTCAGTCAATTTAGCCCAGTCAATAAAGGCCCGAAAACATGAAACCTAGAAAAAAAAATATCGTAAAGCTAAATTTTTCCCCATCAAAAAACAACAACCAAAGGACTATTTTACAAAAGCGCCCAAAAATCCCCCTGGAGCTTAATTTTCTACCCCACTCAAAGTATGAAAATGTCAATAATTGCGGAAACCACTAAATAGATAGTACGTACTAATGATTGGATCAATTTGAATTTTTTTTGTTTCGTTTGTCATAACTTAGGCTATAATAATGGCCCTCTTCATTTTAACGGTAAACCTGATATTTTCTTCATAAATGACTGTAATTGCAAGAAAAAACAACTTTTTAACCCTAACACTTCTTATTTTTGGGTATATGTTTTTTGGATGTCACATTTCAGGAAGAAATATAAAATAAAACTTGTAGATTATTTAATTTTGAATTCAATTATGTAGGATATCTTTGTTTACGGGCTTGGTGGCGCAGTATATGGGGGAAGCAGCAAAACTTTTTGGCAGCAGTTTGTACATACAGTGATGAGTTATCGAAAATATGTGTCAAATAAGTATATGGAAAATATTATAGTTGATTTTGACGGATATCCTGAAGAGCCTTTCACCAAGAATGAAGGGCTGAACTGAAGGGTACCAAGACACTGTTTGTGTTACAGCAAAAAAGGACCTTTTGGGGAATAAGAATAATGAAAAGAACCTGTTGCTTGCTTTGGTGTCAGAAATTAAAACTCATGGTCTGAAGGTAATAACAGAAGAAGAAGATGCCGATATAGATATTGTAATGACAGCTATAAATCGAATTAATACTACTTCTATTGTTGTAGTTGTGGGCTCAGATACAGATCTGATAACATTGTTAATTGCGCTGGCTCCCGAACAGAAAAATATTAATTTTCTGAAAGAGAAAGGGGATGCTATATCATCAACACCCATTTACAAGATGGAAGCTTTGATTTACTAGCACTAAAGTTCACGAATACTATTTGTACATGCACTAACAGGTTGTGATATCACTTCTTATTTTTTGGCATGGGTAAATTGAAAGCAATAGAATAGCTTGAGTCACCTGGCATTCAAGACTTGGCTAAGTTATTTCCTTATCTAAAGAGATATTTATGACTGCAGAAGAAAAATTTGTACTGCATTCACGTGGTTTGAAAAAATATTTAACTTTGAACAATGCCTGATATAACAGATTTACAACTTTGACAAAGAAAAGTACACTAAGATGTCGCTTTGACCTGGAAAAACTGCCACTAACTTCGGAAGCTTGCCATCAACATTTACTAAGAGTTCACCAATATGTAAGTGTCGAATGTGTTGTCATGTTCAAACTCCCCGATTTCTTATGAAGAAGATAGAGTAGATCCAGATCCAACTTCACTAGAATGAAGATTCATATATTGCAAATAGAACACTTTATACTGTGCTCCAAATTTCTGTATAAAAAATAAAATTCTCTATAATAAAGAGTAAGAAGATTAATGGGAGAAAAGTATGTATTTATACGACTCAGTGGTGGGTAGGTGGTCCTTGATATCACCCTGTGTCGTGAAAAGCCTTAAACAGTTGCCGGTTTTGCCAGACGGAGAAACGGCGGGTCCATAGGCGGTGGATAATGGAGCAAGATTAAATAAAATGGCTAGAGAAATCCCTCGCCCCTCAAATCAAAACTGGCATAAGCAATAGCAGTATAATGAAAATTATAATTGTAGATCGCTTTATAGCGTGCACCAAATTTCTAATTGGTACATATATCTATATATTTTAGATTCTATGTCATCCAAATTGTAAAGTTTGATAAGTATATACGCAAGTTAGTATATAGACTACCTAACTTCCAAGTTCTATCACGACAGACTAAGGAAATAGTTGGCCGCTCGACAGTTGGCTGCTCGTTATCGCAGCCAAAAATTGCTGCATCTCCACCTCTATTACAACACCCCGTTCGAATTCGCAACTAAAAAATATTCAACTTTTATTGAAGGTTTTTTCAGCAAAAATACAGTGTATTACGGTTAAGGTTGTTTTTCCGTGCATTTGCATTTATTTATGAAACAACTATCAGGTTTACCGTGTAAATAAAAAAGATCATTATTGTAGCCTATTTTATAACAAACACAATAAAAAAAGATTCAACTTGATCCGATTATTAGTTTCGAAGATTCAGGTGTTTCCGTAGATATTGACATTTTCATTATATGAGGTGAGGTAGGGGGTGAAGCTCCATGGGGATTTTTGGGGACTTTTTTGAGAATGATCGTCTGGTAGTGGTTTATCGATGGTGAAAAATTCAACTTTACGCTAATTGTTTTCCTATCAAAACCTTAATTGACTGGGCTAATTGCTATGGGGATTCCACAGCTTATGAACTTAAAACTTCTACTTACAGTACCTAAGTACTTCATATATTAACTTAAAGCTGAAATAATAAGAATTGTTAAGTTTTTCAAGCAGTTGTTTGTGGAACTTTTATAATCAATTTTATCTATTTTACTCATTTAAATACTAATACAAAAATATCTGATACCTAATAGCTATAATAATCCATACTTTTATTAAACAATACTAGGCGGTCCATTAATTTGTAATTTTTGTAAAAATGTTCGTAATTTTGTTTCACGATCTTATTATCATATATCTCGTTCGTCATGTCGCGCGGACGTGGTATTCAATGCTCTCGCTGTGTTAATAAAATTGATAGATATGGCGATTCGATATTGTGCTCTAAATGCAAAGTGAATTTCCATATCATGTGCGTATTTCCATCAATGGATAACTTTTTTAAATTACGTGAGGATAATAGTGATAAAAATTGGGTTTGTGAGACCTGTGTTCAAGATCCGGATGAATCAAACACAACATCGAAACCAGGCATGCCAGTATAACTTTAGTGAGTATTTCACTGAAGATGTCTTTATCACTATAAAAAAAGACATCGTTAACGAAATTACTCAATCATTTGCGGCAGAAATTAATGAATTGTAGAAAATGATTGCATCTCAAAGTGAAATAATAAATTCATAAACTGCTAGCCGATACCGGAATGTATGGAGAAATATCTTATAAAAAAGATAAACAAACAATTACATCTGATCGAGAATTCTCTTCTAATCCACCTGCTAACAAAACGAGTGTCAGATGCTGCAAAATAACCGACTCTAAAGACAGAAAGTCTTCAGATGTTCCCCAAGCCAACAACTCATCTCAACAGAAAATTTTAAATGATTTAATATTCGTTGAAAAGGACATTATGGAAAATTCTAATGGACCTTCCAAGATGTCCAAAAATTAATTAGAGTGGACAGTTGTTAAATCTAGGAAAAAAGATAAAATTATCCAACCAATATCAGGTGCTAGAAATATAAATGACGATAAGCAATCATTCTCATCACGTAGTCAACCATCAAGTCGGAAATATTCGATACCCATAATCGGTACCTTGAAATCTTATGTTTTGCTTGCTGCTCCGAAGAAACCAGTCGCATTTATTCATGTATCCAGACTCAGTCCTTCCACGAATCCTGCAGATCTCGAAAATTTCATTAGTCAATGTATACCTAATGTTACTTGCGAGAAATTGATCTCGAAGAAACATGAAATATATTCATCATTCAAGATAACTTTACCACTTGAATATATTAATCAAGCAATAAGCTCTATATTCTGGCCTGAGGGAGTTGCGGTTAGAAGTTTTTTTTCGAGGCGCCGTCAGAGCATCATCATATCATAGGTATTCCCAATTCTATCAACAGAAACCCTATTATTGTGAAAACTTCACTGAAAATTGCTCATATAAACGCGCAAGGCATCTCGAATAAGATAAATAGTATAGAAGTATTCCTCAAGAAGGAAAAACCTGCTATAATAAGCATCGTTGAGCACTGGTGCTCATCCAGCCAAGTGTCAGAAATGACATTTCCGGAATACCGGGTTGCTGCTTCCTACTGTCGGGAAACCCGTCAACATGGAGGAACGTCGATTTATGTGAATCACAACTATGAATTTCACCCTATCAAATGTATCGACAATATCGCTGCATAGATGCAGTGCGAAGTGTGTGGTGTCTATCTTAAAACTAATAATTCTAAGTTATGTGTCCTGGGTGTCTACAGACCTCCTACTGGTGACTTCGAAAAGTTTATAAACATTTTTTCCTATGCTTTAGTATATTGCTTATCTGCATTTGACAGTACATTCGTATGTGGTGACCTAAATATTAACTTCTTCGCTGAAAGAGACTACCGCAAACTTATTCTTGATGACCTTCTTATCAGTTTTAATATTAATTTAACCTCTATAGACGCAACGCGAATATGTACTAATAAAGACAATGTCTCTTCTTCCACAAAAGTTGACTACATACTCACGAATGTTGACCCAAAACTCATCAGATCATCAGTTTTCGACGCCGGCATCGGCGATCATAGGTGCATGATGCTAAACTACACCACTGAACATCATAGCAGCAGGTCAGTTGATTCTAATTCTTGCTCTTATCGAGCATCATCAAAGGATAATTTGGAGCAGCTCAGCATATTGGCAACTAAAACTAATTTTGACATCACATACCTTTACTCGGACGTTAATAGTAGCTCTACCAAATTCTTCGAACTCTTCACTTCTCTAGTCGACACATGTTGTCCTATCAAGTATGTACGTTCTACTACTATACGTAATAAAAGTTGGATTACTTTCGAAATCTTAGAAGCGTTAAACGAGCTAAAAAATCGACACTGGTTGAGTATTAACTTAAAATCTGTTGAAGAACGCAATGTATATAAAGATTTAAAAAAATATATATCCAACTTCTCAAATCAAGTGAATTAAAATTCTCCGAGAAGACCTTAAACGAGTCTAACAACAAAAATAAAACTGTTTGGAACCTGGTCGCTAGAGAAACTGGCCACATGAGGCAGCGCTCTAATAATAATATTGTTCTGGATGTTGATGGTCATTCCCTTTCAGATCCTACACGAGTTGCTGATGCATTTGGACACTATTTTTCATCCGCGTGTGAACTGGCATTAGAAGAACATTATGGAGATATTAGATCCAAGTCATGTACGTCTTATAAGTTATCTTGTAACAACTTCTTTTTTTACCCTGTCCTGGCTGATGAAGTCATATGTGTCATCAAAAATTTGCGAAACGGCAATTGCTCTGGCCCTGATGCTCTATCCACTAAAATTCTAAAAGCAGTAGCTCTACATATCTCGATCCACCTTGCAAATTTAATTAACCAGTCGGTATCCTCGGGAGAATTTCCATCAATTTTGAAAACAGCTGAAGTTATCCCTGTGCTCAAAAAAAAAACGATATGACTGGCATAATTAACTATCGTCCCATTTCCTTACTGAGTATTTTGTCTAAGGTATTTGAGAAGGTGGTTCATAGTTGAATGTTGAACTACCTTAACAAATTTTCCATCATTTCTAGCTACCAGCACGGTTTTCGCAGTGGTAGATCTGCCGTATGTAATTTTGTTGAATTTGTGTACGGTTGCCTAGACGATGGCTATGTGGCGGGTTTTATTTTTGACGAGTCACGAGCGTTTGATTGCTTACAGCTCAATTTCATAACCAACAAAATGTATAGTTTAGGATTTAGAGGAGTTTTTCTGAACTGGATCACGAGTTTTTTATCTGACCGCAATTTTTTTGTTGAGAACAATTAAGTTTAATCAAAACGTTATGCTCAGACTATGGGAGTGCCCCAGGGCTCTCTATTGGGACCTCTGATTTTTTTGTTATTTGTAAACGATGTACCCGAGTACACCAATGCTGACTCTTTCACCTTGTTTGCTGATAACACTTCCTTGGCGGTGTCGGCTCAGACCACTGGTGAACTCAAGTTAATGGTGAACTAAAGTTAAAATGCGAGAGACTCTTCCGGGAATTCTCGGATTGGTGTTACAAGAATTCTCTAATGTTAAACTTAGATAGAACATAATTTATGTTACGTGGATCAACTTAGTAAAAAGTTAAACAAATCATTCTACGCGCTTAGTCGTCTTTAACACTCGTTGCCAATGGAGAGCCTACTCACAGTGTATTATGCACTCGTTCAAAGTCATCTGAGTTATAATGTTGTTTTGTGGGGTGGCTCGACTGGAAGTGGAAGAGGATTTTACGCCTCATTTTTAATTTGAAACACCAGGAGTCCTGCCGACCGACATTTATTCAGCAGAAAGTTCTACCATTGCCGTGTATCTATATTTTACATTGTCTCTTGTTTCTTCGGCATAGGTTATCGAATCTCAATAAACTTACTAGTTTTCACGAGTATAATACGCGGAACAAGGACACATTATGTATTCCCACACATGCTACCTCCAAGTTTGAGTTATCCCCTAGTTATGTAGGAATAAAACTTTACAATCGTCTCCCCCAAGGGATAAGGTCTTAAGATTTATTATGTTTCAAGAAGAAAATTAAGAAAATTCTATTTAAACACTGCTTTCACAGCTTGAAAGAATATTTTTCCGTGGAATTCTGTTAGTCTTTCTCCTAGTAAGTCAATTTGTTACTTGTTAGGTTAATATGTATATTTAGTATGTGACGTGTCCTATACATTTATGTAATGTCTGAAAGGATAAATATATTATTATTATTATTATTCAAAATTCATTTGACTTTTAAGTTCTCAAATTAATTAGGGAAACAATATTTTCAAAATTTCAAATTTGTTGTGAAGGTTTTCATAAGATTCTCAAATTTAATCTTAATGTTTTATGTTTCAGTAAAATAATTCCAAGAGAAAATGACTTTGTTTCATCTTTGGCATTTGGAGAAGGTTTTCACAACTACCATCACACATTTCCATGGGATTATAAAGCAGCAGAACTGGGGAATTATAGTTTGAACCCTACTACGGCTTTTATCGATCTATTGGCAAAAATAGGATGGGCATATGATCTCAAAACGGTCTCCGAAGAAATGATCAGAAATCGATGTGCAAAACTCCGATTTGACAACTAAAATGCTGGTGGAGGAGAAGAGAAAGATTAATCAACCAAGGAATTTGGAAAAGCCTTAATCAAAATCGAAGAAAATTGAATATGTGATGATTTATAATTTAAATATACTATTCAAATAACACTTATAGCAGATGATTTTCGATGGCCCCATTTTCTGCCGTCAAAATTATCGACCGTGATAAAAAATATATTGGAAATATTTGAATGGCAAATTTTCAATAACTTGATTGGCATATTTTGATGTGATTCAGTATATATAATTGTTTCAGTTCATTGGAGTTTCTAACTTTCCCTCCTTTCAAGAGTGAAGAACTAAGGTTGTGGTATCCTGAATAATTATTTAATATAAATTGTATCTGAAAATAATTTATTTTTGTGATAAATATTATATGAATATTTGTATATTATATTATTATTATTGATATTAATTCAAAAAAGTAAGGAATACTACAATACATATATATATATATATATATATATATATATAATACATATATATATATATATATATATATATATATATATATATATATATATATATATATATATATATATATATATATATATATATAAATATAATTTTGGTTTTCAACACTAAGAATTTAATTACTTTAAAAAAAAACAATTTATTCAATATGAAGTTAACAAGACGAAAGTTACTTAATTAATCTCAAGGTTCTATGTTAGTGAGGGCTTATATAGGCTAACAGCGATAAATCAGCACAAGGTTGCGATTAACGTCATTAACACGTTAAGCGCCACCATGAAATCAGAATTTTTGGTCAATTTTTTTTTTGATAATTTCTACTTGTATATCCATATTTTAACTTACCTTAAGGCAGCGTTTATTTTTATGATTTTTTTTTTTGGCAAGTTTTGTTATTTTTATTTGTGGCATACCATTTGTGCCACGCGGCCCAAAGAATCAAATTGCTCATAAGGGGCCACGTGGCGCTCATGTAGTGCCACGCAGGTCAAGCTTATGCACGGTCTCTTTCAAATCGAATAACATGAAAGAGGTATCGCAAAGAGGGGGTTCAGTAGAAAAACCAGAAGCAATAGTCAGTTATAATTTTGCTAAGTCATACATCGATTTGTCTGACCAAATCAAATCATATTCTCACTGCTTACGCAGAGAGACAAAGTGGTACAGGGAGCTTGCATTTGAATTACTATTAGGATCCTCTATCGTGAATGCTTTATTGGTATATAAAGAAGTTACCATGGAAAGAACGTCTATAACCGAGTTCAAAGAAAAATTATGCCAATCTTTATTGCGTATTGAAAATGCAGATATTGAAAAACTTGAGCCCGCAAATAACGAAATAAATCATGCTTTGCAACTGACCGATTCAAGATTGAGGTGTGTCGTTTGCTACGAAAATTTGAAAAAAAGTGACCCGAAAAGCTGGAACAAATAAAAGTGCGCGAAGCAAATGGCTATGTAGTGTGTGTAAAAAACACTATTGCGTTCAATGCTTCTTTACTGTACATGCTGTCAAAAAAATTTAAACGAGAAGTCCTCTTTACTTGTTACATACTATTTTATATTTTGAATAAATTATCTAATATTACTAACAAAAATATCCATTTTCTTTTTTGAAAATGTAAATGAGGGTCATCTTTATTTGTTTATAAGTTTATTAGACATCCTTTCTATATTTTGAATAAACTGATATCAATAAAAAATTCCTCCTTTTTTTATATCCTCTTGAAGTGAGAAATGGTTAACACAGGTGAAAAAATTTACTGGACCAAAATCACTAGTTGGCTTCCCGGGCCACATATATTCAACATATAGAAACTACAGAAGCGCGGTACACTGTGTAAGCCACGAACGCTAATAAAACCGGCTGAAGTCGGGCACAGGTTGTGTGCCGCGAAGCCCTAAGAACAAAATTGTGTGTGGCACACGCATTATGCCACGTGGCGCTTAACGTGTTAAAATGGATAAGCTGTACTTTGACTACATAACTAGATATATATATATATATATATATATATATATATATATATATATATATATATATATATATATATATATATATATATATATATATATATATATATATATATATATATATATATATAATTCATATATACGTCCGCATGTAGATCATTTTCGATAAACAGTATTCAAAATATTATGATTTTTCCACAATTTCATTGAGGCCGATTCAGATTTTAAATAGGTAGCAACATTTGATTGTTTGTACATTGTGCATGTTGTTATTTTGAAGTAAAAATTTTTGTCTTCCCTCTTCATTATAGCGATATTGAATATTTTTGATTCACGTTTATTGAAATTCAAATTTGATATTGCTTATTTAGTAAGTGATGTTTTGGTTTCTTCAACGACAAAATTTCTTACTTTAGATATAATCCTAAAGCGCATAGGGATATTCAAATGATCACTTTTCATTTTTTCAATCAGAAACTATTCTTCGGACATAAAAAGTTATGGCTTTATATTCACTGAAAAATAACTAGCAACTTGAAAAATAATATTCATTGAAAAAATTGCTCTATATTGTACTGAATTGAAATGTTCGTGAATTCGTCAAAAATTTCTACAATACCGTTTGTTCTCCAGGTATACGAAGACCATATACGCATTTTGTTCGAACGGTAAAGAAAAATATTGCTGCTTCAAGAAATAACTTGCTACCGTAATACAGTTGAACATAAAAGACTTGTAGGGTGTGCATTAGGAACAGGGGAGAACCGTTCAAACAAAATTTGTAACTAGAGAATGGTTAGGTATCAAATTATTTTTAATAGTTCACCTTTTGTTCAAATGAACGATTATAAAAATAAAATTGTTTTGCTCACCAATTCTGAACGATTGCCACCCTTCTGACCGAATATCCGTAATTTGAAGCAGAAATATTTTTTTATCAAAGGAAGTATCTCATTAGGAAGATCATCAAGTAGGGAAATTCTTAAAAAAAATGAAGATCTCAATTGTTATTACTTTTCTCAACATTGAGGATCTAGGATCTAAGGGTGAAAAGGTACCAAATGACCCTAACAATATATCATACAAAATTTCGTCGGTTCATGTGCCGACCACCCTGAATACACACACACACACACACACACATATATATATATATATATATATATATATATATATATATATATATATATATATATATATATATATATATCTAATGTTGACGACAATAATCAAAACAAAAAGTGTTTCTCTGAAATGGAGTAACATTTATTAAATTAATTAAAACTTACAAATTTTATAACAAACCTGAAATGGAGAAACTACATTCAATGTTTGTTATCCGCCGTTCTATAAGTTTCAACAACTAATAACTATATTGTCAATATTCTGACATTTATCAATATACACAATCTAAGATCCAGAATATGGAAATGAGTTGGAGAAAGTGTAAACTTTCTTACATCCCCCCTCCTTGGAGTGAAAATTTCAATAAATTTTCATTTTTTTGGGATCAGCTTTGTGATATGAAATAGATTGGATTCCTTTTTTTTTATGTCCTATGTCGATTTTGTATATCGTGTTTGATATCCTTTCTTTAATTGGGTATGGACCTATCCTTATTTCATCCAATTT
>JARQZK010001686.1:32500-55317 GCA_030704885.1 Cynegetis impunctata | reverse complement strand
ATTAACATTGTGACGTCACATGAGCTAAGTTTTATTCAGGGACTGTCGGCGTGTTTTAGGTACTAGATCCAAAAACTTAATTTTTATTTAATATATATTTTCAATTAGAGCGAAAAAGAAATAGTTTTGTTATATAACGTACATATGTTTTTTTTCATTTATTACCAAAAGAATTTTTTTTCACAAACCCACTTCACTGTTTAGATCGAAAATGCAGAATTTCGTCGAGAGAACAAATACTTCCTTATATGAAGATGTCAACTCTGCAACAGTAAGTATAGGATTCCATAGCACACTAACATAGTGTTCAAAACCTCTGGACATTCTCATGAAATCGTTTAATATTTTCATGATTTTCATGAATTTGCTTTCTATATTTTCTTGTAATTATAATTTTGTTCTTTAAAACAAATTAAACTTAATTTAGATGAATATTTCAATAATATGTAGAAAATTTTATCAAATTCAAATGAAATTTAATAATGTCACCTGCAATAATGAAATAATATAAAATATAATCCACAGTTCTTTCGAATAAGATTTTACATATAACAATTAGTAGCAAAACATGCAAATATTATAAACAAGTCGAAAATGTTGAGTTTTAATCGCTCAATTACAATTGAAATTTCAATTACTTTCTACTATTTTCAGTATTCAGTCAGTCATAACGTACATCTCATTTAACTGTGACCATATCATAAGCTGTTGAATCTTTCTAGAATTTTAAGTCATCTTAATTTCTTTATGACTGATATATTTGAACATCAGTTATTCCATAATAAAAATGATTAATTTCAACAAAATATTTTACAATATGTCAAAGGAAATAGAATTTTTTTTTCAGAATTCATTTCTTTACTTGCTGACTATTTTTCAGGCTATGGCATAATCTTTTATAGTTTTCAATGTTAACAATATTCAGGAGGATGGAATTGAATACATGGATCAGTCTGTTAATATGGGGAATTCGGAGTCTTCTGAATGTCTCTTTGTCTTGTCAAATAATTATGATATTGTATTTGTTGTTTTAATTTTATTTGAGTTTTTAATTGATAATTCTTTATGCCATATATTAATTTTACTTGTTCCAATTTTTTTAACTTTATTATGAATCTTAGTTACTTTATATATATTCTGTTGTTGTTCTGTGTTCAATATTAAAGATATTTTTCATTGCTTTGTTTTGAGTTCGTTGGAGCTTATTGATTACATAATTAGGTGCGTTTCAACAGCAGGGTATTAAATATCTGATTTAAGGTTTCAGAAAACTATTGTTCAGTAAATATTTACTTTGCATATCCAATAATTGCGAACATCTTTTTATAGCACCTATCATAGGAGAGATTTTAATTATCACTATACTTACATGACTATTCAACGTCAATTTATTATATAATACTAATCTTAGATATTTATATAACTTAACATCTTTTAATTTTATATTATTCATTGATAAATCTAGATTACAGAACCTTTTTTTTTGCTTCATTATCATATGAACAGTTTTCTCAGTATTTATACTCAATTTATTATGACACAGCCATTCGAGGTAATTTTGCATATCACAGTTTATGTCACAATTTAAATTTTCAATATTTGTATCTGATAGGATCATCCACGTATCATAAGCAGAAATAAAATATTTTGACTTTAAATTTAGGTATTTTAAGCTGTGAACGTAGAGCAAGTACATCATTGGTCCCTATACAGATCCCTGGGCTACTCCCACCTGCAACTTCTTTACATCACTTTCAGTACCATCCATATCAGTATACTGTTTTCTTCCCACTGAGTAGGTTTTCAGAAGCTTTTGACACACTCCACGAAAATCCATTTCATCCAGTTTTTACAATAGTAGCTGTATGTCCATAGTATCAAACGCCTTTTTGAGGTCAATAAACACAATTACTATCTATTTATTCTGATTCATTTCATTCAACACAAATTCAATTAAGTCTGCTGTTGCGGTTAGAGTACTGCATTCTTGTTGGAAACCATACTGATTTTCATCAAGTTAGAATGTTTCTCCAATAAAATTGACCATTCTTGCTTCGATTAATTTTTCAACTATTTTAGAGAAATTTGTTAGTATATAGTGTATAGGCTTATAGTTATTCAAGTTACATCTTTTCCCCTTTTTGAATACTGGCACAACATTGGCTATTTTCTATTCTTCAGGAAAATTACCGCTTGTTTTTAATACCAATTATTTAAAAAAGCTTCGTTTTTTGTGGTGTGCTAAATAGGTGTAGAATAATTTTTTGATTCAACTACTGTATTGTACAGTCCCGTAATCTCTACTGGTTTCAAGAATATACTTTTAACATTATATTCTTCCCTGTTTTTTTTTGATGAAAACTGGTAGTTTCGATGTTAACCTAGGATCTACTTCCATAAAATGCTTATTAAGCTCCTCAACTATGTCTTCATTATCAGTTAGTATTGTTCCATTTATGCTTACAATCTTCTCTTTTATATTTTGGCTTGTTTTTTGTTCTCTACAAGTTTCATTCAAAATTTTCCATATCTTTTTTCCATATCTCTTTACTTCATTTAGTTTTCTAGATATGAACTTTGTTTGTAGTTCTTTTCATAGTTTATTTACTTAGTTTTTCAGTTTATTGAACGTTTCTTTTGTATATTCATATATTTTTTCTCCATCTAACATAGCGCTTATCACGTGCTTCTATTAATTCAATATATTCTTTGTTTATCCAGTCATTCCCAGTTTTGATTTTCATATAATATTCTCAGTTTGTCAAATTTTATGCTTCATTGATTACTTCACTTAGTACTTTAAAAGACTCTATAAGTTGTTCCATTAACTTTATTTCCAATTCCAATTTTCATCTTTAATCATCTATTTTTTTTCTGATTATCTTGGCTCTGGTGGTGTAATTTTTCGAAATGATGTTTTGAAATTCAAATGCATTGGATTATACTATGCTTTTATATTCCTTTATAGCCTGCATTTCACTCAATAAGTTGAGATTTATATCTCCAATTAACAAGCATTCATTTTTTTGTGTTCCTAGTTATCAATTTTATCCAGGAATATATAGATGTTGCTGTTTGAAAGTCTGTATATACTAATTATTTTTAGTTTTTCTTCCTTTAGAAAACGAGATAGAAAATAACACCCCTCTTCAACGGAGCTGTCCTGCGATACCCCAATGTCATCTCTCACATAATTATATACTTGTACTCCCTCCTCTAATATTTCTGCAGTTGTGTATAGCAATATGTTTTCTTATATTGTAAAATTGAGTTTCATCTTGTTTGATCCATGTTTCAGTTAATATTATCACATGTAAGTTTTTACCATAACTTTCAATAATATATTTGAAGTGGTTTAATTTATTTCTTAGACTTCTTATATTTAAATAAAGTATTAAAAAGGCCACTTGAATAATAAAAGAACAAATCGAACAAAAATAGCTGGATCATACAGATTTTAATTTTGTTGACAAATGAATAAATCTTCTAAGATATGTTTCGTTTTGTATAACTCAAAATTATATGAGTTTATATTCAGTTTCCAAATGATCAATCTTAATAATTTAAATTAGTTTCTTCATATACCTTCAGAGAATTTTTCACGAAATTCCTTGAAATTTCTAAAAATATTTTTTTAGTCAGTTGAATATCCAGCTGAATATATTTTTGCCATATGCAAATAGTATGTAAAGTGAGATCTGATTTTTGAACGGAAATTGAAAATAAATTTCAGAGAGCGAAATTTACCTGGTGTGATTTTATCCTCATGAAACAATGCTTCGAGAGCTCATAAAGTTGAGTACTCTTTTCTTAATTATGATACTATGAGGGGTGAATTAAATTAGTTATTTGAACAAATTTACGAACAACGATGATCGAAGTATTATCGACTCAAAGCCTTTATTACCTTGTAATTGAACACATTTAAATTATGGACGTTTTACTGCCGACACTTTCAAGTCATTTAATTTAGGTTCAAGATTGAACATTAAAGTCGATTTTATTAGAGATTCACAGTAGGTAGTAATTATAATGATTAACTTTTTCAATCATTTCAATTAATAATACTCAAGTTTTTATGTATGTTTGCTCCTATTCAATTCAATTATTTAAATGTAGTTCAGTTTTTCTGATAATTGGCATAATAGACCGGGAGATGGTGACACAAAATATCATTTGTATCAGTATGGCGGTTCTTCAGGGGTCTAATTACGTGAAGGCAAAAAGGAAAATGATGGTCATAGCGCTGGTACCGGCGGCCCAATCGCCTGGGCGTTTATCGAACGCGTCGGATAGATAACGAGTGTCGAACAATTTGTTCCACAAAAATGCTTGTATTTTCAGATAGTTAGTCGAAAAAAAAAGAAGTAGGCGGTAGCGTAATGCCATACTTCTCGGGTGTGACTTACAACCCGCCATACCGACGCGAATACATTAATTTAAATAAAACAATTCAACCATTTGTACCAGGCTAATTTTTGCATAGCTAATCATCGTCGAGTAGCCATTCACGAAAATCACCTTGCCATACTTTTTCGACAGTTCCCTATGGCCGCCATACCACTGCAAAGGAGTAATTTTTTTTTCGCCAAACGATTTGTACCAGTATTGCATTTGAATTTATGGAAAGCATTTGACAAAATGTAGAATGTAGGCTATTTGGTCTATATTGATCCACCAAAAATTATTATTATAAGTTGTTTTTTTTTTATGATACCAAAATAAAGACTTTCTAATTATTTTTGTTTTCACATTATTTCAACGAGAGAAAACTATAAACTGTGTTATATAAGTAGATATTTTATTCGTTTTTTGTTGTTTGTTTATATCGTTAACAAGGGGTTTGAAGTTTGAATGAATGAAAATTTAAAATATAAACGATGTTTTATTTTATTCGAAAAAAATATATTTTACGGGGTATCCGGAAAAGAACTAAATGCCCACTCAAATGTCCGGGATTTTAAAATTTTTTGTCAGAAGTCAGCAATTTAGGTGATTTCAACCCTAGACTAGGTGAAAAGGGTTAATATACTTTTGATATACTATTTACTATAATAGGTTTAATATACTTACACTATTTTATATTGTGTGTCATCTCAAAAGTTGTTTGATAATATATGGTTATCAAATGTGAAGGTTTCATTCATATAATGACTAACATTGGATCCTGTGCCCTTTTGAAATGAATTTGAATTTTAGGTACTTGAAATTCACAATTAGCTCTTTTCCTCAAATAATTTCGATATAAAATCACAGACGAAATGTTGTTCTGAATTTCCTTTTAAATGAATTTTTTGGAGCTTTCCAAAATGTGACACTTGTGCACGAGTCATGAAACAAATAAATGACATCGGTTGCTATTTAAAATCCTCGATAATACAATAATGCATTGAAAAATTAATTATTCAACTTTAAAACTTCTGTTGTTTAAATATCCATGAATTGCTACAAAACATTTGAATATTGCGATTTTTCCATAATTTTATATGGTAGTCGAATCTCACCATCATCATTATTTTGTTTATGGCAATGATATAATACTTTGGTCTTCATAGATTTATTTCGATTCAAATTCCAGGGTTTCCGTGATACTGAAGCCAGGATATATTGTACCAACTGCTCTTAATTAAGATAAATAATGTTCAGTGGATAAAATATGTGTCAGTCGCTTCATTGAGATTGAGTGGCTCTACTTTTCATGGAAAAGAACGTAATTGATATCAACAAACAAGTTGGAAGAACAATTGTTTGCAATTTATTGTCGTATTTTACTTTTTCAGTTCAGTGTTTCAAGAATCGGTGCTTTCAGGAACTTCTGAAATATACACACACACACATATATATGTATGTATATCCCTTAATTACTGACACCTATTTCCTCACACAGACCCTGACACGGAGTCTGCCAGATTCTTTTTTTATTAGGCTTTCCACAGTTTGTCAATACTTTTTTGAAATATCTATTTATTGAAAGGGATAACTTACTTCATTCAGAAAGGGTAAAGAGAGTTGCAAAATCTTTATTCTTCAAAAAGTAAATAGTAATAGAGAAACTACCATACTCAACATTTAAAAAAAAATTTCCAATGAATTAAATAGCAGGCTGTATCAAGTTGCTGACATCAAAATATTTATAATTTCTTTTGAAATCGAGTTCTCCTATGTATGTGGAGTAAACAAAACGAAAACTAAATTTTTGACAAAAAAAGCTAAAAAAAAATGACAAGCACTGAAAATATTCAAAAAAATTGTTTAGTTAGATTGGCTGCAACACACTAGGCAAACATTTTGTAGGTTTTTTGCAAGTTATGTGGCAATATTTTCTGGTGAGAAGGGTTTCATCTCCAGTTTGAGGCTCCGGTACAGAGGGTACTTGAAGAATGCCCCGAATCAATTCTTTCAATACGATTTCATCTGGTTCCACATCGCTATTATGAATTTTTTTGTCTTCAGATCATTGAAGCAAAGTCTCCTCAAAATTTTTGTCCGTTGGTTTCACTCTTTTCGAAGTACTAGCCATATTAATTTATATGAGTTTTATAACACTAACCCTGACACGGAGTCCCACAGACTCCTTTTACGATATAGCTTGCCCGAGATCAAATGAAAATCAGCGAAATTCAAACACATACACACTTGCCTAAGTTCAGGAAGGTACTGAAATAAACAGGCGTCTGCTTCTATTGTGATAGGAGATATGACGTATAGTGCGCTTCAAGGAGTCTGTGGGACTCCTGACAGTAGTTAAGGAATATATATATATATATATATATATATATATATATATATATATATATATATATATATATATATATATATATATATATATATATATATATATATATATATAATAACCTTTATTGTACATTTGGCCTATACAGCTTGTACTCGTCAATGTTAATATAATAAAAATATATAAAAATGTTCATTTTACATAAAATAATATATGCAATGTGGATACACTCTATAATGTAACATTCATCAGACAAAAGACATAATATGAATACCATTAAAAGGACAAGTATTCGAAAATAGAAAAGAAAGCTCCATTTATAAGGAAGCCTTTTATTGTAGTCTAGGCATGGTCATATACTCAAGATGCACAGTTAACTTGTAGTATACTATGATGGAAGAGTATATTGGACATCTTTCGAAAATTGAAGATCTATGTCTGCGGTGCAATACCTGTCATGATCGCCTAATTTTTCGAAATCTTGGTGGCTGTAATTATTGGTGTGTAATGCAGCTTTCAGTATAAAGATACCCGAGAATATTAGCAATCATTTTTTTTCCAACAAAGTACCTCCTACAGAAGTTCCTCAGCTGAAGCCCAAAAAGCAACCGCACAAGTCTTTTCTAGGATACCAAAACTCTTCGCTATCCCACCGAGCAACCCCACAGGAGAACTGCAGAGGACAGATGACAGTAAAGCAAAATGTAGTTTATACCCATCAGATCCACCATGTCTAAAACTACCTGTCCCAGGCATTTATAAACATGCTGAAGCTGCGAGTCCCATCGCAGTAGAAAGTCCGCAATGAAACCCAGATATTTTGCTTCTTGTGCAGAATGTATATTATCAGTATTATCTGATAGATTTCTGATATGAAAATTCATGAATGTTATTTAAGGTTTATTCAATATCGGTATATTCCTCTGGCACCATTGCCCCATCAAGTCAAACACTCTCTCAACGCGAGCGGAAACCTCTTGAACATCATAGCCCGACACCACAACTGCCTCGTCATCGGCATAGAGGACACTATAGATAAAATCAGTCAGATCGTTCATAAAACGTAAGAATAACAGTGGCCTAAGCTTAGATCCCTGATAAATTCCCATCGGTCTTCTTCTTTTTATCGAATAGACACCATCAACTCTGACAGTCAAACTCCGATCAATGAGATATGTTCTCAACAAATTACTGCAGACTCCACGAAGTACCATCCTTTCAAACTCTTGTGGTCGATAAGGTCGGATGTCATCTTAAGGTCGAAGAACATCACAACCATGAGTCTCACTTCATCAATTTCAGCATAAACAGAATCAAACTTCTGAAACCCTGCTGGGTCTGCGCTATTAAACCCCTAGACTCCACAAAATGAACCACCTGATCATACAAGGCAGCCTCTAGAACCTAGGAAATACTACTCAGAAGGTCACCTCCGATGCCACATCCTCAATATCCAAGGCAATTAAACCTCTTTTCTTTTTACGTCCCAGTTGCTCTACAATTACTCTCCAGACTGCTGCACTCCTATTATCTGATTATACGATACGTTCAATCAATTTCTGATAGTAGTTTCTTTTAGAGCTTCGGATGGAGGCTTTGTATAACTCATGGCGACGTTTATATTCTTCCCTAAGGTAAGGAATACCTGTTGTGTTTACCAGCTCGTGAACTTCCAGCATCTGTCATATCGCTGATAATCCATGGTTTTCGCAAGGTAATGTTTTACGATATTTAGACCACTTAACCGGGCACGTAGCTGCAATAGCAATATTGGTTCCTTATATAAGGTAGCTGATAGCACGATTCAAATCACGTTCACTATCAATGGGAGTCAACCTGTTCACCTAGAAATATCCTCAGCTGAGATGTGCTATGTCCGTCGAAGTCGGTCCACCTGCTGTCAAGTGAAACCAAACAAAACCAACAAACAGCATTTCAATTCTATTCATATAGATTTAATTGTAAAAAAGTAGATTCTCCCGAATTTGAAAATTCTCTGGAAAAATATCCGAATCCGTCCGACCGTACTCCGGAGTACATCATCTATATTTATGAAGATTTCAATTAATTGCATTCAAATAAAGTCTGAATATTGGGTACATAATTAATATTTATTTATTTATTTATTTATTTATTGAGAAACAAGAATACAAACAGGTATTTCAACCCAAAAACTGTATTCATAGGTTACATAAAATATAAATGAGGAATAAAGATGTACTTTGTGTAAAAAATTTTCTTTATTAAATTTGCAAAGCGCTTTCGGCTATTAGGCCATCATCAGTGCATTACCTGTAAGTGAGTAAAAACAAATAAAATATTTAATTAATTCCAAGGATAAAATTCACATGTTATCAAAAAGTGGTATTTATAAACTTCAATGCAATGATTGTAGGGCTTCATATATAGGTAGGACTTGCAGACCTTTGAAGGTTCGGGTGAGTGAACACTTGAATAAATCTGAGAACTCTGCTTTCGGTCACCATATCAAATTCAACAAACACAATTTTAGCCCCAACAACAATGTAACACTTTTGAAGGAAGTCATCTCAAAAAATTTCAACAGATTGGATTTTCTTGAAGATCTACAAATTGACAGTGAATTGCGCAACAATGACCTCTGTCTCAATACACAAGTCCAACTAAATAGGTCATATGTTCCTTTACACAGAAGACTTAAGTAATTGTTTCTCTAAGTTGATAATCAGTTTGAGCGTTCAGCTCTCTGTGTTAATATTAAGGTTAACAATTTAATTTCTCAGTTCCGTGCTCACTCTTGAAAATTGTCAATATACTGTGGTCACTGAAGGTGGCACTTTTCAAAATTTGCATTATTTCATTAACTTTTTTAATTTCTGGTTTTGTTTTGTTTGTTTCCGTACTGTGGTTACTAAATTTGTCAGAAGTAATTTTAAGTAAATTTATATAAAGGTTTTATACCAAATTAATGACTCCGGGTTATTTCTTAGTTCTGTATTGAATCTCGTAAATGTATTATTATACTGTGGTCACTATAATTGTCAAATGTCGTTTTTTCTAAATTTACGTCAATTCAGTGATGTCGTTGTTTGTTAAGTCATACTTCAATATAATTCTTTTCCCTCCACTCCACGTGTTTAGTGGATTGGAAGTTTTTGAAGTTTTGGATTGTTTAAGAGGCATATTCTTGGTTAGCTCGTATTGGGATACCAAATTTGAAAGTTTGTCTATATAATGTACAATGTTTTGTCGTTCTTATTACAAGGGACTTCCATGTATATACCTGACGAGTGAGTAACAGAACCTTTTTTAAAAACTGTTTAAATATTTTATTTGTTTTTACTCACTTACAGGTAATGCACTGATGATGGCCTAATAGCCGAAAGCGCTTTGCAAATTTAATAAAGAAAATTTTTTACACGAAGTACATCTTTATTCCTCATTAATATTTACGTGTACACAGCTTGGTTGAAATCACATAAAATATATACAATCCTTAGGCATAAACTTAAACTTGGTGCAAATAAAAGAAAAATCTACTGAAACACTAAACTAAGAGTAACCAATAGTTAGAAAGAAACAAAAAGAAATCAAAAAGGAATCAAAAAGAAATCAATCTTGTGCAAAATAATGATGTTTCAACAACTTCTTATAGCACATAAAGGGGATATTGGAGGGATCTAAATCGAAAGAGCTCGAGTTGAACTCACTCAAAATTCTGCATATTGGTGAATTTTTTGTAATATTCAATCTACGAAAAGGAACGGCAAACAATTCCGCCGATCTGAGTATCCTTTCAGGTACCTTAAAATGTATAGATTGGAGAAGAGAAGGAACCCAAAGGACGCCGTTCACCATTTTAAATATCAGACACATGTCGTTATTTATATTTATATATTATATATTATATATTAATATTAATATTGAAATTGATTGATTGGTAAAACATATAATTGTAGGTACACTGACATTTTTTCATGTTAAATTGAATGTCTTTAGATTATGATGGAATTCTTAACACATTTTTTCATGTTCACGGTATAACCTGAACTTTTTTGAGTTATGTAACATCATACATATTTCTCGATCACTTAGAGGAAAATACCCTTTACTTTTAAAAACAATGCATTTCCTTTGAGTATTATACATGAAAAGAACTGAAGGAAGAAGTTGTACTTCAAGCGTTTGGCTTTAGAGCAAAAGGTTCTACATTTTTCGTAATTATGAGAAAAAGCATTTGCTCTAAAACTGAAGAATTTGCTTCTGAAAAAACTGAATCTAGTATCACAACAAGTTTTTTCATATATATTGGTTGGATTTATCCGTAACTTTGTGATAATGCATTTTACTACAAATGGGAAACAATATGCTTTGTTTCTTATCACTATTTTCATTTAAATGTCTGGGAATACAATTTCGTAGTAGGTATACTATATTTTTGAACAAATAAACATTTTTATTAGTCGTCTCTCCATATTGTTCACTTTTCCTATGAAATCTTCAATTTCCATCACCTCACCAAACAGAGTGATATTTTCTTCAAGGATTCCAGTTAAGCGGCCATTTCTTTCTTTTTCACCGGTGGAACTTGAGATTACGCCAGAAATGCTTGGACTCTTTCAGCAATAAACATCATCCCAGTAGTCACATATTCACTACCTTTTATTGGGAATCGTTTTTAAGTATGAAACAAATAAAATAACCGCAGTTGCAGAACACATAAGTGTTCATTGCTCACTGAAAGTCTGAACCTGTCGAAATCGTTTTACCTTTTACTTCATTCATCTGAAGTATTTCCTTGAAAAGAGAAGGTGACGAATTTAAACAAACCCTTTTACTGCTACATTCTGCTACTACCTTTTATTTGGCAGTACAAGCTTAATTTTTAGAAATATGGACTAGTAAGTAGTTATATATAATACTAAATAAATGATTGGTTTGCCAAATTCGACTTCCTAAAATGCAGGCGGCAGAAGGCCGCATTTGTGCAAACTTATGAAGCCGAGATGAGGAGATCGGCCCCATCGATCGCTCACATCCTTTCTGTAGTGCTTAGGCTACGACTCGCTTCGATCCGCGACGCCAATTTTCGATATCGAACGTTTAAGATTTGATGTTTCTCCGAAATTCGCGAAAACGGCAGCATTCCCGACGCTTAAGAACCATTTTCACGTCAAACGAACTCGAATTCACGTGACCGCCTTTCGAGGCGATAGTTGGACGGGTTAAATTCTATCGAGAAATTTCGGCACGGCGACGCCCAATGTGGTGGTAGTATCTAGCCGATTCCGCACGAACTCAAGATTGACAGCGAGCAGATGGCGCGCCCGTTCAACAGAGGTAGGGACGGGCTCAGCACTTGACGCATCGCGTACCGATCTACAGAGGCAGGGACGGGCTTAGCACTCATCGGGGATCAGGAAACTATATTTTCATGGATCTATATTTTTCACGGATCTATTTAATAGGCGATGGAGCCTCTCACTAGTTTACACTAATTTGATACACCGAGACTAGTCAAGACCATGTGCCTGCCTATATGTATTTTTTATCTCAACTCTCAAATCAAACGAAAATTAATTTCAATTATATAGTCCACTCAGTGGACACTAGGATTATAATACTATCATTATATAGAGAGCATTTAACTTAGCGCCCTGGGGTTGTAAAACGTACTTACTTACCTACCACAAATCAGTTTCATGATGAAGTACTTACCGAGTAGGCAGTCGAAAAAATAAATTTCATTTTCAGTTTTTAAAGTCTATAGTCTTCATTAATTACTTATACACAAATGAATTTTTCAAATACATTCACGTTTGTTGAAACATTTTCATGACAATATTAGTAGAAGGTGACAGGTTTTTATGAATTTTATATTAAAAATTGCTTTCCTTTCCAAACTTGATTGGAAATTGGAATTAATTTTTATTGTTTCAACTTACTCTAGTCCAGTCTTTTGTCGTATCGCTTTGTTAAACTAAAAACTCATTTTAAAACGTTCCATCGAAAGAACGCTCTTCACCTGCCCATACGTTGAGTAATTAATAGAAACAATAAAATATGTTCTTTTCTGAATAGTACTCAACTGCTCTTTCATGTTATAATTTGTGAAATACCGAAAATCTCGTCAATACTTGTCCTTACTTTCAGCATGAGTTCATTGAAAAGTCCCCTTTTCATAATTCTCATTGTCTCTAGAAGAATTATCTACTGAATACTTTTCACTATTCTTGAAGTTATACCTCTTCAGGCGCGTTATGCGAAAATGATTACAGTGAAATTTCACAGTGATGAGCGCACATAACTGTAACACAAAAATCACAGATTTGCGCGCGCATCACTGTAGGTAAAGCGCCGCGTATTTTTTTCTGCAATCTTCTACAGAATTGATTTGTCTGTTGAAATATGTTCAGGGATGTCCCCTGAATATAAATCCACGTTGGCGTCATGCGGGGGTGGTCGCGTTAGCCGCCTTCTACACGATTTATCAAATATCTCGTGAACCGTGCATCGTACGACAAAAATAGTGAATATCATTTTCGTAGATAATAAAATTTTCTACAATTTTTAGCCATAACTTTTTTCTGTTCAATGCACAGATTTTTATTTATAGCGCTCTAAACTTTAAACTTTTTAAATTTGTTTATTGCTAAATATATAGCTGACGGTTTATGAAACATAAAAAAATGTTGATAACCAAATTTGTAGAACATAGAATTTACTATAAATTTTATTTGAATTTTTTCTCCGTAAAATTTATACTTTAAGAGCTATAGCTTGATGAAACTTGCACCTCGTACAGCATTAAGTGTTCAGAAATGATTGATACTATATATATATATATATATATATATATATATATATATATATATATATATATATATATATAAATATATATAAATATATATATATATATATATTATATATAATAATATTGATAATAATTAATGTTACTATTATGTTATGTTTTTACTAAATCATTTTGTTTTAGATTATAATATTATATTGTTTATAATATGAATTTATTTATAATTTTGCATGGTAGATGAAATGCACTATGCACGGAGTGACGGACTCTTGAATCCGTGATTAGAATAATTGAGTTGAATAATACAAATAATGATAATAATAATGAGGCGGAAAAGGTGGAGAAGGGGATAAAAAAAAGGACTAAAACATTAATTTTCATAAAAAAGTGGAACGTCTCATTTGTTTCGATGATGAAGGAAGACACTCATCGCCTTGCAGATCTCCGTCTTCTACCTCCTAGTCCGGGAGGTAGCGTTGCATTTTAGCTAGTGTTTTTAAGCCGATCGCTTGCCATCATTTTCAGTAGATCTCGAATCACTTATACGTAATCTAAGCGTCAGCCGACGCACCCGCGGTGGGTGTGGCTGTGGGAGGTTGCCAAAGTGGTAAAAAGAAACAATATCAGTGGTTCAGAAACAAGTTTTGATATAGTTTTGATTTTCTCATGCTTTATGTTTTTTAGGTCGCTGAACACGAATTTGGAGTCTGCTGGCAAAAATTTTGCCTGGAACTTTGTTTTTTAGGCACTTTTTGACCAAATTTTGGTTTTGTTTTTCAGTTTTTGGCCTATATCTCAAAAAAGAAGTATTTTTTTGACAAAACTATTCTATACAAAATTAAAGTAGACAAAATTGCCTACATTTCTCGTTTGATTCATTTTTTTGTACGACTAACCGTTTCGCCGCTAGAGCGCGTAAAGATTAAGCATTGCTACTACGGTATTTCCTTTTGAACACATTTTTCGACATAAATTCTGGAGCTGTTTGAGCCACGACTCTCGAGCTACCTAAGCCTCTGCAGCCATATTTTTATATATATATATATATATATATATATATATATATATATATATATATATATATATATGTATATATATATATATATATATATATATATATATATATATATATATATATATATATATATATATATATATATATATATATATATATGTATATATATATATATATATATATATATATATATATATATATATATATATATATATATATATATATATGTTCAGAAAGATGCCTACTCTTCAGAGTCAACAGTTGACTCTGAAGAGTAGGCAGGTTGAGACTTCAGAGTTGACAGGAAGGTACGGTTGGTGGAGTAGGCAGTTTGAGACCACGCAATCGTATTATTTCCGATTCCTCCTAATTCGATTCGTGGAGTAGGCAGATTGAGGCCACGTATCTGAATTATTTTCCCTGTAATTCTCCTGAAGATGGCTTCGCAAAAGGAGCCGAAACGTCGAGATTTTTCAAATCTTTTACGCGGTTCATCCGAGAAACCAAGTTTTTCATATATATATATATATATATATATATATATATATATATATATTATATATAATATATATATATATATATATATATATATATATGTTTATACAGGGTATTTCAAAAGTAAGGTAAAATATTTGAGGAGGCGCATCCACATGGAAAAATGATAATAGTTTGCCATATAAACTATGGTCCGAAAAAGATTCTTTTCCGAAAAACGGGGTGCTAAAGGCAAAAATAATTTTTTTGTCATTTTCATACCATTTTAAATATTTTCATGAAATTTGTATAGATATACACTTTCAACATTTAATTTAACTTAATAGTAGATATGTTTTAATTATCTCACTTTGGTATTAATTAGGTATTGTTAGTACATTAATAAACATTCAATTATAGCCATATGACCATACAGATTAATGTTTCTGATTTTTTTTCGCGAAAACCTTGCATCTTACGGAATAAAATTAAGAAATCAAATTTACTCTAAATCAAATAGGGATTTCGAAAAACATTTTTATTTTCAGAAAGAGCAGTAGCGTACCATTTTTATCTGAAAAATTTTCAGTCCGAATCCAATACGGACGCCATTGGTGGAAATGAAAAAATTATTTTCAAAATGCTATTCAATTTATACAAGCCGTACACCAAATTGCATGAAAATATTCGAAGTGATATGAAAATGTTAAAGTTGAGAAGGAAAATTTAATTTTGTATTAACACCCTATATTTCGAAGAGGCATTGTTTTCGGACCATATCCACTTTATATGGCAAACTATCATAATTTTTTCATGTGGATGCACCTCCCCAAATATTTTACCTTACTTTTGAAATACCCTGTATAAACACACACACACACACACACACGTATATATATATATATATATATATATATATATATATATATATATATATATATATAATAATATATATATATATATATATATATATATATAATGTCAAAATATGGCTGAAGAGGCTTAGGTAGCTCGAGAGTCGTGTTATGGGCTTAAGCAGCTCCAGAATTTATGTCGAAAAATGTGTTTAAAAGGAAATACCGTAGTAACAATGCTTAATCTTTACTGCTGTAGCAGTTTTTCCACTGTAGATACTGTCTTTTCACCGGTACCCACACAGCTGATTAATATTTCCGTTCTTTGAAATATGTAAGCAATGACCTAGTTAAATTTCATCCAGCGTACTAACACTTCATTTTACTTAATTTTTATACAAGTTCATGCGAACAGCTGACGCATATCCTTCCTCCACGATGCAGCTGACTTTTTTTTCAGATCAGTATGATGTTAACGAACCATGAAAAAAGTTTCAGCTGGCATACTATTATTTATTTAATTATTAGATATATTAGCAAAGAAATTGGGGCTCAGAAACAAAATTTGCTATAGTTATGATTTTCTCATCCTTCAAAAAAACAACAGTATGTTTATAACGAATTAATTACAAGTAAAGAATAAGAATATTTTCAATGAGGAATTTAAGATAGAATTTTTTTTTCTTCAATATATATTACAAAATACAAAATAGATAATACAAAATACAGTCAAGTATCACAGCAAGGGCGATTTCCGTGTCACCGGTGAGTTTCACTAGATATGGAAATATGGCTCGTTTTTGGCGCGCTCTAGCGGTGAAACGGTTAGTCGCACAAAAAAATGATTGAAATGAGAAATGTAGGCAATTTTGTCTACTTTAAGTTTGTATGAAATAGTTTTGTCACAAAAATACTTCTTTTTTGATATATATGCCAAAAACTGAAAAATAAAACCAAAATTTGGTCAAAAAGTGCCCAAAAAACAAAGTTCCAGGCAAATTTTTTGCCAGCAAACTCCAAATTCGTATTCAGCGACCCAAAAAACATGAAGCATGAGAAAATCAAAACTATAGCAAAACTTGTTTCTGAACCACTGACTTGTTTCTTTTTACCACTTTGGCAACCTCCCACAGCCATACCCACCGCTGGTGCGTCGGCTGACGGTCGTTTCTCTCATTAGTCATATTAGATAAACTATCGATATCAATATCAGCCGGCTTACTATGACTTTTGTATTTGCAACGCTACCTCCCGGACTATCCGCTATAATAAGTGAAGGAGATGGATCGAAATTTGAGTCTTCATAAATTTCGTTTTCGATGGAATCTACTGCATCAGGCACATTGTCGCATGTCTGTCCACTACAACTAGAACGAATAATTGCAAATTTTAATCCAGCTTTTTGGCATCCATAGGCAGCCCCGCAATTTTTGGTGCATTCGCAAGAGATTATTTGTAGTATTGAGCGGGAGCTAGTAGTTCGAACTGGTTCAAGTCCGGTTGAAGTCCGCTTCCAACCCCATTTTTCTAGTTCATGGTAAAATCCAAGCCAAGTTTGAACCTGATTATAGACTCTGAATGAATGGTAACGTGCCGTATCTCGGGTTGAAGATATAAGTGATAGATTGAGCTTTGTCTTACTCGCCAATTTCCCGAAGCATTTCTATCGAAGAGAGATAATATACCCTTCCGATTCGTCACCTCCATACAGCGCAATAAAAAAACCTTCTCTAGCATTAGCAATTATGTTCGGATCAACGTTCTTTTCGGTGAACAACTCCACAGCCTTCAACAGAGAATAGTTCTTTTGCAAAGTTGAAAGAACTTTGGTTTTCCCTATTTTATATGCAGCTGCTGTCGTACAGAACACAGAACTGACGCAGCTACAAACATTTTAATGCAATGAAGCCGAGTGTGACGTCTGTGTCAATATACATCATTATAATCTTTTGGCTATTCTGCGTCGATTCGCCATTTACAGCGTAATAGCTCTTAAATTATAAATTTTATGGCAAAAAGTTTCAGATGAAATTTATAGTAAATTTTATGATCTACATCCTTGGTAATTACCATTTTTCATGTATCATCAACTGTTAACTATATATTTAGCAATAAACAAATTAAAAAAAGTTTAGAGCGCTATAAATGAAAATCTATTCTTTGTACAGAAAAATTTTTTGAATAAAACTTGTAGAGAATGTTATTATCTATCAGAATGATTTCAATTATTATTGTCGTACGATATACGGTTCACGAGATATTTGATAAAACGTGTTTTCCAACATGGCGGCTAAAGCGACCACCCCCGCATGACGCCAACGTGGATTTATATTCATAAGCCACTGATAACTTAAGTTCCAATTTAGTCATTACCGGAAAATGCTATGGCAGTGGACATAATTTGAAAATAACAAGAATAATGAATTTAAGTTACGCTTAATGTAAGAAAATAAATATTTATTGATTTAAATTTTTAAAATTAAACTGAACTTTATTGACTGTGTTGACTATCCTTTTCCAGTCCTTTCATCGTTTCATTGTAATTAATTATTTGCATGGAATTAAAAACTATTTAATAATGATGCCAAAGAAGTATAACTTCTCACGCGCGTACAAAGTACACACAACTTTTTTTTTTCTCTGCTGAACAGCTATTTTAAGAATTGATCAAATAATACAAGTAATGACCTTGATGAAGCAATTTCATCTAGTTCAAAATTTCATGAATACTAATGTAGTTTTAAATCATCCAAATGGAATGAGATATATAATATCCAAGAAAATCTGTATTTCTCATTTAACTGATATCTTCTGTTCTGGTGTTCAGAAAGTAACCAACAAAGACATTATACGATTTTAATGCCTGTTTCAGGTATGTTTAAGGCTCAACCTCCCATCGGAATATTTCACGAGATAAAATTTAATGTGCTGCAAGAATTATGTCACATTATAAATACCATCAAACTGTTAATTATCATAGTAGCGCTTTGTTACGACTTCAGCGACATAATTTTAAGCGAAATTCATAATTTTCTCGGTGTTATCAAAGATAAGTGACGGTTAACAAGATATCTTGGCTCATTAGCTTTATGAGAAAAGTTAGAATAAGGTGAGGTGTTTTATTTAATTTTCTAATCCGGATCTGGAAGCGGGATAATTATTTCTACTGAGGATACAATCATTGTTTTTGATTCTATGAAGAGCAAATCTGCATAACAGTGGAAATTAGCTTTTGTAGTTTAATAATTTCTCATTACTGAAAAACTAAGTTTTCACTGAATTTTCTAGCGGGATCTCAAATTTTCATAAATTTTCATCGCTTCATCAAGTTTAGTTCAATATACTGTAAGTGTAGGGGAAGTACGTACAAAATGTCATACAGTTTTGTTTTTGGGTCATAACTCTTCAATGGTAAATCACAGCGCATTCATATTGTACACCAGTAACCTTCAGTTTCATATCTTTGAATTATAATAGATATTTAAAAAATAAAAAAATAGAAAAAATGATAATTTTGAATTTAACTGAGAACAACGAAATCCGTTTTGTCCATATGCTATGGACAAAATGGCATACCACATATGGACTTAATGACATACACGGCAAAAGTTATAAAATTGAAGGCAAAGCTCGTAATTGAACCGCTTGGTTCGTTTAGAAACTTCCGCGCAAGAACCGTGGTTTCAATGCAAAAATCAAACAGCAATTTGGAACTGTGTAACGACACGTCCTAAGTGTTCCTTGAGCTATTTGGATGTCTCTTGGTTGAAATATATCTTTGAAGGCGTGAAAAATGGGACATTCAAAGGCTGCAGACGATGAGTGCAATGTGGATGTAGACACAAAACAATGACGCCGTCTTTTTCGCATATTCTAAAGTTTCAAGCCCTTTGTGACTTACATTCCCGCCGACAATCAATATAACTTTATCGTTAATAGATGATTTAACAAAACTTTGGAAGTATTTGAGCCATTTCAGAAATAAATCCGTTGTCATCCATCGGTTGAGCTACACCTAAAGTGCCAGGAGGTGCTTCACCGACTAACTAATTTTTCATATTTTTCCTGGAAAATATCATCATCGGCGGAACAATTGTACCAATAGCATTAGCACAACAAATAGCTGTGGTGTTAGTTCCACGTTCTGCGCTAGTTATTAACACTAACTTTCTTCCTACCAGCAGTAGCCAATATCTTTTTGGGTTTTTGTATGGTAGAGAGGCTTGATTCGTCAGTATTATAAATTCTGTGTGGCCCAATGTTATCAGATTCTAGCAGATTTCCATAGATCTCAAAAAACTTTTTGACTTGTGGTCGATTAATAGCCTGAGCACGAGCAACTTGAGTAGCTTCTGGTTTGCGTAAAAAAATATCTTCATTTCGTCTCAAAACACCCTTCTAACCATTCCTGTCCAGCTTTCTGTTTTTGCGGTTTAAATCTGTGAGCAAAACCGTTCATTTCAGCCATCTCAATAGCTAATTCTTGAACAGGTGTTTGCGGCAGTCCAAACGAAAGAGATTCAAGTAATATCAAATGCTCAACTGATTTTCTTTCCACACCAGATGTGAAAGTTGCTTTCCAACATCCTAGACCCTTTCCAGAGGACTCCAAAGTTTCGTTACTATTCGAAGTATGTCTTCTTAGTGATGCTTGTGGCACTCGACGCCAAAAGCCAGCCCATTTTATTACTGCGAATGCTACTATAGCTTTACGCATTGATTATCCACTCCAGGATTGGCAATCAGTCTTACGCAACGGGAAAAGGCTATTCGGTACCTACAATTAGCTCATTGAGTTCTTACGGACGAAACGACATACCTATGTCATTTTGTCCGTTACCTATGTATGTCATTTTGTCCATATAGCGTTATAAAAATTCAACAATAAATGCAACATGAATATTAATCACGGGAAAAACTATTCGAAGGCAACAATAAAAACTTAAGAGATGTAAAAAATGAACACATGCGGTAAAATCATGAAAAATATAATATTGATATTCAAAACTCCATGCAGTTGAGAAAAAACTCGTAACTTACCAATGTTTGTCGTCGGTTATGACACCTAAATGAAAGACTGGCGCGAGTTCACGTTCTGACAGGTTGGTATTAGCCGGTTGTGTCACGTGATGTAGTTATCTATGGTGGGCTAGAAGCGGCAGAATTTGAAATATCATGCCTGTATCATTTTGTCCGTGTATGTCATTTTGTACGTACTTCCCCTACATGGTTGGCAAATTTCGATGTTTGTAAAGGGTATCTCAGTAACTATAGAAGATACAAAAAATGGAGGGCGCATTTTCGATTTTTTTCCGGTACCAATTCACTGGCGAAAACCAAAATTTGCTTTCGTCTTTTGTTTTCGAATAATGAATAAAATTTCGATATTTCGACTCTTAGACAAGCGTGAATATCATGGGTTGTTTGTGAAGTTATGAGATAATAACTCTTACATTTTTAAGGTACTTTTTACTGTTTAATCCAGTGGCGTGGAAAAAATAGTGCAATTTCAATTTATAGCCTAAAGATGTAGTCGATTTGAATGGAAATCATAGATGGCGGTTGCGGTCGATGTCGACATCTATTTTTTTTATTATGGTGAGGCCTCCGGGGTCTCCTAATGAGCTCATTCTATTAGAACATACGCTCAGCAACAATGTGTATTAGTATACAAATAATTATATAAGAAATTATTGAAGCTTCTCTACGACCCAGGAGCTACCAAAGGTGATTCCACGTCAAGGAGGTCCGATTGAAGTCATTTATATATTCCTGAATTGATCTTCTTTAGGAAATCATAGATCATCAGATATATGTTCATGATTTTACTAGCAATTATTGTATCCCAATTTATGGGGCCTGATTTCAGGCACCCATAGGTACATTCCAGTGAATAATTTTCTTCTATCATCTTCATACAAGGGAAATGGCATGAAGATGTGTTTCAGTATTTCTTCTTCTCTACATTGGCATAGGGGTTTTGTCTCAAACCTATGCGAAACACGTGTTTAATGAAAAGGCCGTGGAATGTGCGTAAACGATTGATGGTGACTATAAAATGCCTGTGTATTTCACAATTACAAACACATTGAGTTGAATGGAAGCGAACTGAGCATGTAAGTCGCGGTGGAGGTTTAGTGCGATGCCATCCAGGAGGTTTACATCGATGCTTTTGAAAATCAAATCAGTTTGTTTTACATGGATGATTACCGCGCGGTCTACAAGGATGCTTTGCTGCGATTGGTGCGTTCAAGGCAGTGTTGTCATCCCCCTCAACAGCAACTCGCATAGAAGACGTTTTGCGTCTGACATTTCGTAGGCTACGACACTCCAGTTGCCAGCTTTTTCTCCTTTGCGTATTAGGTTTATTTTTCAATAATTTCAAGTGCTAAATATGAAGGAAGATCTCATAGCAATTGTGCAGCTCACTCCCGTATTGTGAGACCCACAGACAACATCATAGAATATTTAACATAAAATATTATTTACTGCCACCAAATGAAAAAATACTTAATAATCATCAGAACTATCGCCACTAATTTGAAAATCTGTAATGGTTAATGTATCCGTGAACTGGAATTAATACCTGAAGTTGATGGCTGAGACTGCGATGTACGTTTGGCAAATGAATATGATTTATTGGTCCCAATATTATTTGGCACATCAATTAGTATTTCGTGATCATAGCAGCTTTTATTGGTTCTTCTTAAAGAGTATTTCATAATTAAAATAGAGTTCAATGACTTCAGACTCATTTAATTTCGATTTTGTAATTTTCATGGCACTAAATATTCTTTCAATTTCAGCATTCTATTTCATTCAAAGGCTACAAGTGGGAAAGAGACAGACTTGTCAAAATGATATCCGATTTCGGAATGCAGTTCAGAATATAGGGAAGATATATTTCTGGACTGAGATCTTGGCATATTTTATGAAGATAGATGAAATACT
>JARQZK010001686.1:7500-27500 GCA_030704885.1 Cynegetis impunctata | reverse complement strand
GAATGTTACTGGAATATCTGACCATTTTATTGAAAACAACCATCTCATAGATTTAGATAACCTGGAGATATTACCCTCAGTAAACAAAGGAAAGAAGATGGACCTTTTAGAAGCTTTGGAAATTACGTCGGCCAACTTCAAGAACTTTCCTTTTACGAACGACCAACTGTATCTTGGAATACCCCACTTATTGAATTTGTTCCTTAGATATTCATTTGGAATGTCAATTTTAATTACCAAGCTAGTATTTGGGAGGTCCCGGGTTCGAACCCCGGAGTTCTGCCATTGTTTTGCCATGAGTTTTTTCAGAGGTTTCCTCATGGCATTAAGTGAGTCACTGCTTGCATACTTACAACGCGAATGCTGGGCCAGTATTAATCCTCTGAACACTACCCACACTTCCTATGTTCCATAAATATCCCGTCTCACCTATCCTTAATGCACTTGTACATACAAGTGTATTCTCTGATTTGGCTGAAGGAGTTAATCCCAAACTCAAGCTGCCCGCCTCCCTGACACATACTTCAGGGAGGAATGAAAAACGTGTGTTTCCTTTTTTCCTTTTTCCTTTGTAATTATGTATTCAGTCTTGATAATGCTTCAATATGCGAAACTAGTCGAATAAAATTTATTCTCAGTTTGTGGTTTTTAGACAAGTTTTTACTTATTATTTATTTTTCATTCAATTTGCTCGTTTACAAAGAGTAATTCACTGTTATGGGCGGAACTTATTTCGAGAATTTCAAGAAGGTCAAGGCGCTTTCCATTATTACCTGAATGCTACAATTGGGTTTTTTTTTAAATCCAGGAAATGATTAAATTTTATACAATGTTCGGAGAAGCCAGTGGTATTTTTATTTTATAAAATTGACTTTTTATGTTGATCGACACGAATGTTTATATTCATTCCTGTTTTTCCAATATAGAAAGCAGGACATTTGTCGCAAAATATTTTGTAAAAACCACTTCTCCGATGTTAGATTTTTCTTCATTATTGAGTAAGAATGGCTTCAAGTTTCTTTTATTTGTACAAATTGTTTTAACGTTATTTTTTGATAGTCTGTAAATTATTATCAGAATTGAATATTTTTTCTTCTGAATTATTCATGAAAATTCCACTGAATAAAGACGATAACGGTGATTCCATGGGCAATCAGTCTTCTTGTTTGTATAATATATTATTAAATATGAAATAACTCTGTTTCAAACATAAGTTTAAGGCAGACATACTTTCTTTAACTGCCTGAGTTGTTAAATTTGGGTTCATCGCCTAACAATATTTTGGAATTAATTTTTCTGCAGATTTGAAGACATTTTTTAGGGCTCGTTACTATACTTTCCATCACATTATGATGTGCAAGCAAAGATGTAACAGAGGCAAAAAATCGTTATTGATCAACAAAGCTAACAAAGATAAAATATAACGTTTTGTACAGAGTCAATCTAATTTTATTTCTTAAATTTACTCAAAAGATGATTCATTATTGTCCAAATATGAGGGATTATTTGATATCTGATTCGATGGAAGATAACTTAAGTGTAGGTTCGTTGCATTTTCAGTTATGCAATTCGAATCACTGTTTCTGAATAGAAATAACTATCTTGTAAAACTTTCGGTACAACTATCGTCAATAATATGAAAAAATAACAAATAACTTGCTAATACATGATTATTAATCTAATTTTCCCCGAAATTGATTGACTATTGCGTATCAAAACAATCAGGGCGTTACTAGTCATATTTCTTATTGTTCCCCAATATAATTTTTGTGGCGGAATTCTGCATTCTCGATCTAAACAGTAAATTATTGTTTCCTTATATCTTGGGTGGAGGGAGCTATGGGTTGTTATCCATATGGTAGTGGGACGGCAGAAGGAGTTAATCACAAACTCAAGCTGCCCGCCTCCCTGACACTTACTTCAGGGAGGAAGGAAACACGTGGCCTTTATCCTTTTCAATAATTGAAGTTTGTTAACTCTTGAGAATGGGTAATAACCCGAAACATACTTATGTCGAGTATAAATATATCTTTTTTATTGGAATCACGCCAAACGTTTATCTTATGTTATTTTGATTTTTCATATATTTCAGGTGATTATCAATAAATCAAACTTATATAACTATCTCACTCATAATAAAAACATATACCTACGCATGTTTTACTGACAGGTGATAGATATTTCTCAGATCAAGAGTGATGAAGAGAATAACATGAAAATGCTTCATTCCATTGAAAATTAATCACTTTCTGAAAAGTGTGAGTTTCTCTCATTAAATTATCGGAATCCATAGGGGTTCTCTAAATATGTAATATTTCATCATATTAACAAACAACTTCCTCATAATTAATATCACATAGTGTATCTTCACCTTTAAATATCTCATTCTATTTTCGTTTTCTCTAGTCATTCAGTGCCAATATTCTATTGCCAAATGGTTATTTCAACTTACCTACTTTTACTTAAATCGTCATTCTTTTCATTTTTGTGTTATTGTGACCCGAACAAGATTCTTTCTGTTGAATTTTATTGTATGCAGAGGAATGGTTATAAGATCAATAGAATAGCATAACTTACTATCCCAAATTCAATCCACAGACGGCAAAACTATTATTAGTTAATTTAAGATCAAAGTCAGTGTATCAAACTTTTTTATAAAAAATTTGTAAAAATATTCTGAACAAAATTATGTTTATTTAATTGTGCCACATAAGTTTATGGCAACACGGAAATTGTTCCTTCTTAATAATATTGTATACAGTGCTTTCATGATGAAAGGAACAAATTCATTAAAAAATTAGGTTTCTATTTCATGTTAAAATCCTCGGACAGGTCGATTAGTATTTTTATTTGGGCATTTTTCGCAATAAGAATTTTGTATACAGGGTGTCTCATTCAAGAGCTATGGCTTTGTCATTAGTTTTTTTAAAGGTAATACCCTGTATATTATTTCACTTTACAATTCTACGATAAATTCTTATCACTTTGTGAACATACCATATGCCTCAAAACTTGATGGATTCCCAGATTAGATAACGGAGAGATAGTGGAGAGCACCTGGAGAGATTTAAAATGTGGATTAAAAGTACATACAAAAAAAAAATTTGGTAAACATTGTCATTTAAATCTGAAGATAATTGAATATTTCACATGTACATCTTCTGAATTCAATTCACTGGTGCTGATATAGTCCGCAGTTTTCACGTTTTTAACGCTCCAGCACTTACACTACTTCATTGTTTATAGAAAAATGCAATTACTTGAAGAGATAAAACGTATTGAAAGTACCTTATGATGATTGGTTCTTGAGATAGGTTGCGTTCACCAAGAAGAAGTCTGCAATCTATTTCAATGAAAATCATCCTGATCGTTCCGCCAATTTACTAGATGCGGAACGTCAGACCAAAATTGAATCAAAAAATTCAGGAGATACGGCCACGTAGAGATTTACCTAAAGGAAGACCACTGAGAGTATCTGAAAGAAACAGTGCTGAACGTTGCTACTAGAAAACCCCAAGATAACCAATCATACATCCATTACTACAATTTCCAAATAATTTCAATTTATCAGTAGGGTCCGTGCATAAAAAATACTTAGATAAATAAGTATCATCCCTATAAAATTAAGCTGGTACATTGAATTATTAGAAGACGATTTTGACCGCAGAGTACAGTTTTGTGAGCAGATTCTTGAAATTTCATAATCAACATCTACGAATTTCATTACAAACATAATTTTTTTCTGATGAAGCCACCTTTACTTTTAAAATGGCCACGTCAACAGACAAAAACTGTAGGTATTGGGGACGCCGAGAATCCTCATTGGATGCAAGAATGCCACACACAGCGGCCTCAAAAAATTTAATACATGGGCAGCGATTGTTCGAAAATCGTATAGTTTGGTCCCTATTTTTTTTTGAAGGAACACTAAACGGAGAGGAACTACTGTGAACTTTCTCCAGTTCGAAACTCATTCCGGCTTTAGCTGTGTTTTGTTTTCCTAACCCACAAGATCCTGACATACCTAATAACGAGATATGGTTTCAACAAGATGGGGCACCTCCTCACTATTCAATCGCTGTTCGACAATTTCTTGATGCAACTTTTCCAACAGATGGATAGGACGGAGAGAGGTCCGATTGAGTGGCCGGCCAAGATCACGCGGACATAACCCCCATTGGATTTTTTCTTATGGGTTATTTTGAATGTCTAAAGTTTTAATTTGAATAGACCAAATAATATTGATTGATCTAAAAGAGAGAATCAGGCAGGAAATAAGACGTTATCAGTCCAGAAGTAATTGAAAATGGTGCAACGGGAAACATTGAATCGACTGTCAAAAATGTTATGTGCTCGGAAGTAAACGGACAACAGATTTTGGAACATGATGGTAAAAATTAAAATTAGTAATTACATTTGTGTGTTTCTCAATATCGTACCTCTCATTACCATGCACTATCTCCGTTTCTGGCAATCCCATCGAGAGTTGAGGCATATGGTATGTTTACAAAAAGTGATAAGAATTTATCGTAGAATTGTAAAGTGAAATAATATACAGGGTATTACCTTTAAAAAAACTAATGACAAAGCCATAGCTCTTGAATGAGACACCCTGTATACAAAATTTTTATTGCGAAAAATGCCCAAATAAAAATACTAATCGACCTGTCCGAGGATTTTAACATGAAATAGAAACCTAATTTTTTAATGAATTTGTTCCTTTCATCATGAAAGCACTGTATAATTATCTATGCTCGCAATTCTGGATCAGCCGACTCTAATATTTTGAGCTTAAAATATTATACTCCGAATTCAGCATCAAATAAAATTTCATCGGGCACGTCCCATGAGAATAATTTTATTCGAAGAAAATATAAAACGTAAATTTTCCTTTTCTCACACCAACGAAATACTACGTGATGGATATTTTATGATAGTATGTGGGCGACAAAGCTTACCTTGGTATTTTTTTTTGAAAATATATTTCGATACAAAGGTAAATTAAAGCTTTGTGGTTTCTTTCGACGGCTCATCTCTCAGAATTTTTGTGTAACATTTGATTTTCATTCATTGGCAACAATAAATGTACCACAAAAATTCACAAGATGGCGTTATATGAATTTGTCAGCATGAGAGCAATCTGGAGGCTATCATGAGTACCAAAATAGAAACTTCCTATATTGGTATAACATCCTATATTGGGATCACATGGTTGTCATCCATCGACAATAGAATAATTACCTTAAAAATTAAAGAGATGGCGTTTTATGACATTGTCAGCCTAAGAATAGAACGGGGAATAACATAAATAGGTATTGAAAAAAATGCGTATTTACAAAATTTAATAGGTATATATGCATACTTAAAATACAAAATTTATATATATATATATATATATAAGAGGAGGATAGTCGCTGACTAGTTTAGAGGATATCTATTTGTAGGGACTGCAGCAATGTAAAAGGAAACTCTTTGAAGTTTTTCCAAGCTTTCGGAATCTTTTATTCCATCATCAGGGAGAATCTGTCGTGAGAATGATTACATAGATGTTGATAATACGATATAAGAAACATTGAAAATGATGCTATTTGTTAAAAAATTATAAAAGTTGATACATTTTTGAAGTTATAATAAAATTCTTGGAACGAAATGACAAATCGGTGTCACTCATTTTTTTTTATATTCAGAAATTGAAGTTTGACATTATTTCAGTTACGTGCTAAATTAATTTGATTTTTGTGTTATTTTAATCAAGTGATATAAGTAAAAAAGAATAAATTTCACTCAAATGGCTTATATACTCTGTTTTTTTATTGATGGAATTATTGTCTTGATAAATAAAAGGCCATTGTTCTAAAAAAAGATCTTTTTGAAAGATGGATTCTCTTGCTAGAACAGTTGTTGAAAGGTAGTTCATCTGGTGGTCACAATCATTGACATGTTTAGCTAAAGCACATCTCTCAGGGTGTAATCTACTATCACTCTTATGAGAAGTGATTCTGTCTTTTAATAGTCTTTTTGTTTGGCCAATATAATTCTTATCACAATCATTACAAGGGATATTATAAACAACATTTGTGAGTGATAAAATAGGAATTTTGTCTTTTATTTTCGAATATATTTGTCTCATTGAAATAACTGTTCTATTTGCAATTTTGATGTTTTCAAAAGATTGAAAAATTCTGGTCAGTTTAGGTGTTATTTCTTTTATATAAGGTAACGAGGCATAAAAAACTTGACTCATATCTGTAACAAGTTCTTTATGAGAATTGTTATTTGTCCTATAATTACATTTTCTGATAAGGATGTGTTAAATAAAATTTTCTTGACTAAAGATGGTGGGTAGGAATTTTGTATGAAAAGTTCTTGAAGTTTATTCAAATTTTTGTTATGAACAGATATATCAGAAATTTTGAGGCCATCTGTTCTTCATTTGTTTTAACAAATTCACTTTCATCGAAAATTTGTGATAAGAAAAGAAATTCAAATACCTTCCTGAACTGCATGCTTTTCTATACCAATCAATCAATATTATGTTATCAACCGATCGTATAACTTTTGTATCAAGAAAAGGTACTGAAAGATCTGAGTCTTCTGTTTCGATTGTGAATTGAATGAATGGGTCGTAACTATTGAAAGTATCTAAAATTTCTGTTATACCATTATTAGGTAAAGCTAATATTATATCATCCACATATTTTTTGATGAAAAATAAGTTAAAAGAGAGTAATGGAATCACTGTGTCTAGCAGTTCATCCATAACATAAGCTGCAAGAATAGGTGAGATTGAAGATCCCATTGGAGTTCCAAAAGTTTGTCTGAAATATTTTCCATTGAATGAAAAATAGTTATTTTCAAAGAGAAATTTTATCAAGTTGGAAAAGTAATATTTTTCAATGGTGCAATGTCTGCTGATACGGTCCCAATTTTTATCTATTGCCCTAAGGCAAATATCAAGATAAACATTACTGAAAAGAGAGACAACATCCAAACTGGCCAAAACGTAATTATCTGGTAATTTGATTTTATTAAATTTTTCTGAAAATTCAAAGGAATCTTTGATAGAGTAAATGTTATCTGAATCATATGCATTAGATAAAATATTCGTTAAAAATGAAGCAATTTGTTCTGTAGGAGAACCTATGCAAGCTATTATAGGTCTCATTGACAAAATTGGTTTGTGAATTTTTGGTAAGGAGTAAAATTTTGGAGAAATACCATTATAGCTAGTAAGCTTTTCCAACTTGATAAAATTTCTCTTTGAAAATAACTATTTTTCATTCAATGGAAAATATTTCAGACAAACTTTTGGAACTCCAATGGGATCTTTCAATCCTCAACTCCTATTCTTGCTAGCTTAACGTTTAGTGGAATGACAATTGCTTGTACTCTCGTTGTTTCCCAGTTATTACTCGTTCTTTTAACTGTAATTTTTATCAAAAAATATGTTGGATTGATAGTAAGTGATCATAGCCTATTACGCTAATAATTGGGATACCTCGTTATAGCAGAATAATTTCATTTAGGAATTACTATGTTTTCAATATGTTACGATAGCACAACTTATCATTACTATCTTCCACAATCGTGAAAACTCAGAAGGAACTCAGATCATTTTCCGTACCTTTTTCTTGACACAAAAGTTTTTTTTAATAGATACGATCGTGTTTCTGATAACAATAATATTTGATTGATTGGTATAGAAAAGATTGCGAGTGTTTCAGGAATGTCGTTATTTGTGAGTACTATTCTTTTCTTATCACAGAGATTTTTTCGTTGTGTAAAGTGTAACTGTGTTAAAAAAACAAGATGTATAGAACCAGCTTCTTTCAAACGTCACTCATAAAATTTCTGATATATACTTTTCATATACCAAAATTTGAATAAAACTCAAGGAACATTATTCATTGACAAAATTCGCCTTACCCCACCATCTGCTCTCAAGAAAATTTTGGTTTAATTCAAGCACATCAACTTTATCAAAACATGAAAATTATTAGCCGACAATAAAAATATAAAACAAATTTCATTATTCTCAATAATTGACACTTTGTTTTACAGATATGAGGTCATAATAGTTTTATATATGCCCTCGTTCACGCCTATATAAAAGAGAAGAAATAACCACCCTAAACTGACCAGAATTTTTCAATCTTTTGAAAAAAGCACATCAAACCAATTGCATAAATAGAAACAGGTTTTTGTTATTTCTCTCAATGAATACATATATATTCGAAAATAAAAGACAAAATTCACATAAATTTTATCACATCACAAAATGTTGTTTATAAGAGTTCCCTTGTAATGATTTGTGATAAGAATTTATATTAGCCAAACAATAAAAGATCTATTTTAAAAGACATGAGAATCAACCATCTAACAATAAGAGTTGATAGTAGATTACACTACCTTAATTAGAGAATATGTTGTCTTTAGACATCAACATTGTCACCAAATGATTTAGTGGACCACCAGATGAAACTACCTTTCAACAACTGTTTCTAGCAAAGAGAATCACATCTTTCAAAAAGATCTTTTTTAGAATGATGGGCCGTTATATTTATACCAAGTACAATACATTCTATCAATAGAAAAACAGAATAGTAAGCCATTTGAGTGAAATTTATTCTTTTCTTACTTTCACTTTGATTATACAGAAAACACAAAAATCAAATTAATTATACAACGTAATGAAAATGAGATGTCAAACTTCAATTTGAATATAAAAAAAAATGAGTGACACCGATTTGTCATTTCGTTCAGTGTAATTGTTAATTATAAATTCTCTTCAAAACAATTGTACATTCTACTTTTATTATATTTTTAATACATAGAATAGTGCATCCATTGTTCAATGTTTCTAATATTTATCGATGATTTTATCAACATACTATGTAATCATTCTCATGACAGATTCTCCCTGATTGATGGAATAAAAGATTCCGAATAGCCTTGGAAAAACTATCAAAGAGTTTCCTTTTACATTGCCTGCCTCCAGTTCTCCCTACCAATATATATATATTCTAAATAGCCTATATATATATAGCATATATCATATATATATATATATATATATATAATATATATAAAATATATATATATATATATATATATATATATATATATATGTATATATATATATATATATTTATATATATTTATATATATATATATATATATATATATAAATATATATATATATATATATATATATATATATATATATATATATATATATATATCTTGAAGTTAACTAAATATAAATATCACTGCTCTCTTATAGCTAATTCTGAAAACCGGAATAAGACAGTATGGAATATTGTCAGCACATACACTGGTAGACTAGTGGTGTGACGTATGATAAACCCAATGAAGTAGCTGATATATTCGGAAAATATTTCTCCTCAGTGGCCAATGAAAAGTTGAATGCAAATTATGGTAATGGTATATCACATTCCTTTACGGCTTCACCACCTTCGGTATGCAATTTCTTTTTTTCACCCGTTTTGAGTTTCGAAATTGAGGATATTATCAAAATCTTAAAAAATAAAAAATGTGTCGGCATGGATAACGTCTCAACTAGACTTCTCAAGAATAAGCGAACATCTTGCTCATATAATTAATTGGTCTGTCACGTCGGGAGAATTTCTTTATGCTTTAAAAAAGTCTATTGTCGTACCAATTCACAAAAAAAATATATAAATGAAATAACTAACTATCGACCGATATCGATTCTCAGTGTTCTCTCCAAAGTTTTTGAGAGAGTGATTTTCAAGAGAATGATGTCATATTTGAATAAATTCGATATTCTTAATAAAGCCCAGCACGGTTTTAAAGCTGGTTGCTCCACTCAGACGGCCGCACTGAAGTTTGTGGAATTAGCTTACGAATGCCTGGATTCAAATTTACATGTTACAGGGATTCTTTTCGATCTTTCCTGCGCCTTTGATACTCTATTTTTCAAGTTCATTATAGATAAGTGTTATAATCTTGGCTTTAGAGGCATTTTTTCTGACTGGCTGCTAAGCTTTCTTCATCACAGAACTCTGTCGGTAAGAAACGATAAAACTTATTCCAGAGAGTATAACATAGATATGAGTATTCCTCAGGGCTCTGTGATGGAACCTCTACTATTCCTGCTATTTATAAATGACTTACCCACTCATTTATCCTGCTTATTACTAATATTATTTGCTGATGACACATCTGTCGTCATCGCGGCTCGAAGTTGTGATGAGCTCCAGATAGCTTGTAAAAATATTATGGCTGAGTTAATATCATGGTGTCGCCGTAACAATTTAATAGTTAATGTAGGTAAAACAGCCTGTCTGTGTTTCGGTTTAAGAAACTGTGAAAGAAGTCTGTTGAAAATTGATTGTCTGGGTACTACTATTATTCTAGCGGATTGCACAAAATTCCTTGGGATCCACATGAATCGAAGTCTTAGTTGGTGAACCCACGTTGATGTCCTAAGCAAAAAACTCAAAAAAGCTTCTTTCGCTATGAGTAGACTGAAAACTTCTCTACCACCTAGTTCTCTTGTTGATGTTTATTACAGCCTTGTTAACTGTCATATCTCATACAATATTTTGCTCTGGGGTGACTGTGGTTCCTTCTCTAGAGTTTTTGTGGCACAGAAAAGAGTAATACGTCTCATTTTTGGTTTGAACTATCGAGCATCATGTCGGCCTATATTTGTCGCCAATAAATTACTGTCACTCCTATGTATAGGTATACATATTTAAATGTCTCTTATATGCGAAAGATAATGAGAATAACTGGAAAAAACTTGCTAGCTCGCACGATCATAGAACACGAAATTCACAGGTGCTTCTGGTTCCTAAACATCGGACTCACAGTTTCGAACGTTCTCCACTATATCAGGGTGTTAGATTGTTCAATCATTTGCCCTCCCATTCGAAATCTTAGAACAAACTAACATTTAAAAAAGTAATTTAGAAGTTATTACTATATAAGTGCTTCTATTCGGTTAAAGAATTTCTTTCGGATTCATTGATCACTCAGTGAGATGGTAATTGTTAATGTAAATGATAGAATAGTAATTATTAACTTGTAATATTGACTTATCCTATACACATTGTTAAGTGTCCTAAAGGATCAATAAATTATTATTATTATTATTATATATATATATATATATATATATATATATATATTTTTTTATATATATATATATATATATATAATATATATATATATATATATATATATATATATATATAATATATTATTATATAATATATAATAGAATACATATATATATTATATAATATATTATATATATATATATATATATAAATATAAATATATATATATATAAATATATATATATATTTATTAACAAGAATAACTCGTTTGAATATTATATAAGATTAAAGTATAAACTTTAAAATAAAAACACTTGGCTTATGTTTCACAATATAAAAAACCTTTGGATACTGTATTTAGCAGTAATAAAAAGTCGACATGTTTCGAGCTATGAACTCATTATCAAGACTGACTACAGGAGAGTATTGCATCGTAATTTATAAAACAGACATAAGCAACGGTGCTACCTGACAAACAATTTGTTCGTTTGCAAGGGGTAATTGACTATTATGGGCGGAACTTATTTCGAGAATTTCGAGAAGGTCAAGACGTTTACCCTTGTTACCTGAATGTAACAATTTGGTTTCTGTTGAAATCCAGGAAGTGATTGAATTTTATACAATGTTCAGAGAAGCCAGTGTTATTCTTCTTTTTTAAAATTGACTTTTTATGTTCTTACACACAACTATTTATATTCCTTCCTGTCTGTACAAGATTAATAGCAAGACATACGTCGCAAAATATTTTGTAAATACCACTGTTTTCTCCGATGTTAGATTTTTCTTTATTATTGACCAAGAATGACCTCAAGTTTCTTTTATTTGTACAAATTGTTTTAACGTTATTTTTCGATAGTCTGTTACAAATTTTGCTACTCAAATTAGGCACATAATTTATTGGGAAGTATTTTTGTTCTTCATTAATAGTTTGGCTGGGGTATATTGAATGCAACAGATACTTTCTTCGTTTTTTTCCCAATGAGCTTGTCGATAAGACTTTCATTGTAACCGTTATTGATGGCTAATAATTTAATTGTATTAACTTCAGTTTGAAAATTTGTTTCCGATAATGGAATCGTGAACAACCTATGTATGAACGACTGAAAAGCACTGAGTTTTATTTTAATGTGTTGGTTACTGTCGCTGTGAATTAAAAGTATCTGTGAAGGTTGGTTTTTCTATAAATGTTGAAAGTAAGAGAATTCAAATTCCTAGCAATCTGAACGTCTAAGAAATTCAAGTACCGTTTTCATTTTCTACTTCTTTTGTAAAATTAATCGAGTTGTAGAAAGTATTTATATATTTAAGGAAATTATATAGTCCAAATACAAAAAATATCATCTTCATAACGTCTCCATTAATAAAACGTTAGTAATTAAATTATTATCAGTATTGAAGGTTTTTTTCTTCTAAGTTATTCTTGAAAATTTCACTCAACAAAGGCGATAACGGTGATCCCATGGGCAATCCGTCTTCTTGTATATATATTATATTATTAAATTTGAAAAATACTCTGTTTCAAACATAGTTTAGAGTTGCAGACCATTGATTCAGTTGACATGCTTGAGTTGTTAAATTTTGGTTTCATCTCTTAGATATTGGTTAAGCAATATATTTTAAACTTCTTGAGTTGGCGTAGAAAGGAATAAGTTGATAACAGTCAAACTGAAATTAAGTTTAGGCGTATTGAGGAAATTTTTGGATTTCTTAAGATGATTAGATAACTGAATAGAATTTTAAATGCATAGCGCCGGATTGAATATGGAAGATTTAAGGGTGGGTAAATGTCTTATTCCATATAAACTGACATAAGTGTTATACGCAGGGCGTTAATATAGATACTAATGGACGACATCGGGCAATGAATGTTATATGTTATATTGTGTGGTAAGTATATTAAAACCGGGGTGCGTGGGGTTCGAATGGAAGTTTAGAAGGAAAAAGTGTTAATTAGCTGGAAAATAAGATTTTACTTCTATTTGATGAATGATTTTTATTTAGGTATTTAGGAATTATTTTAGTTGGGATATAATTTTTATTGTAGTTTTGAGATCTGTATACTGCTAATTTTGGATATAGGATTTAGAATTTTTTCAATGTTAGGTATTTTTATATCTATTGATGAGTTTAGAGTATTTCCTTGTCCTTATGCATATAAGCCTAAATTGATTTCCTGAATTTTTGATCTCAACTGTGTTAGTAGTTTTTTAATATCTAAAATTATTGTTATCTTCTGGCATTTATATTTAATTTTATGACTTCTCGCGCATATAGTGTTTTTCAAATTCAATTCTTATTTAAAGACGAATTTAAAGCTAATTCAGTGCTTGACGGCTAAAGATGTTTATTTATCCATTTTTATTTATGAAATGGTGGGGCTAATTATTTCAACCTTTAGTTCAAGGTAATTCTATTTCATTGTTACTAAATTCGGTATTTGTGAAATTAATGTGATCTACTATAAATTTTGTTTAACTTGAAAGTTGGTCAACTCTTTAAATCATAATGAAGAAGCTCACGTTGATTTAATTTGTAATTCGTTAGAGTTTTGTTTTGTGATTTGGTGCTTAAGATAAACGTATCGGATGGAGGCATGAGAAGTGAATTGCATTCAGAATACGTGTAGTGATTGTCGTTGAGTTTGAAATGATGTGATAACACAGTTAGCGGATGAGGAGTGAGGAGGATGCCAAACAGTACTTAAGACAAACAACAAAGTAAGGAATTAATTTGATCACGTGAGTCTTCTTGAGCATTATTGTATTTAAAAGAGTGGACAAATTCAAGTTAAACAATTTTATAGTGAGTCATATTTCACAATAACCGATATTAGTAACAATGAAATAGAATTATTGAAATAAAGGTTTGAAATATTGCCCACATTTCATAATAAAGATGAATTTAAACATTTAAGCCCGTCAGCATGAATTAGCCTTTTAAAATTCGTCTTTAAAATTAGATATTTGAATTTTGAATAAACTATATGCGCGGAAGTCAATAAATAAATTAAATGCAGAAATACAGTAATTTTGAATTAAAAACTAATAAAACATGTTTGAGATCTAAAAATTAGGATAGATATTTTGGTTATATGCAAAGCGCCAACAGGAAATTACTGTAACTATCAATTGATAAAACTACGCTACATTAAAAAAATCTGAAATCCTATTTATATGAAAAAAACAGATAAATTCTTCAAAACTTAAATAGATCCATAAAAAATTCCAAAACGAAATTAAATCATCTCATGCAAGAATAGTAAAATCTTATTTTCAGATGATTAACCGGTTTTTTTTTAATTCCATGAACCCATCGCACCCTCGGATTTTTATAGTACTTACCAAAATACATAAAATTGATTGCCGAGTGCGTTGCGCATTCAGTTATGATGTTCTATTAACGCTTCCTGCGTAAATTCATGTCAGTATTTGAATAAGAAAGGTTACCCCCTTTATTCAATTCAATCCGGCGTAATAGCAATTTAATAAATTGCGTATTCAGGATTAAGTTTAATCATCTTAAGAAATCGAAAATTCCTTTCAATTGCATAAATTTATTCCATTTTGACGTTAATCGATTTATACTTTCTTTCTAGACGCAACTTCAAGAAGTTTAAAACATATTGTTAAGCGACTATCTAGATGAACCAAATTTGAACACTCAAGGCGTCAACGGAAACAATGTCATGACGCTTAAAAACTTATGTTTGTAAACACGAGTTATTTTCAACTTTAATAATTATAATAGACAAACAAGAGACGGATTGCCATGGGATCACCGTTATCGCGTTGTGTTGAGTGAAATTTTCATAGAATATTACGAAAATTTTCAATACTGATAATAATTTAATTTCTCAACGTTTTATTTATGGAGACCGTTATGGTTAGATGATATTTGTTTGTTATTTTGGGACGGTACAGATAGGCAGTTAGTAGATTATCTCAAGAGATATATAGATACTTTCTACAACTCGATTAATTTACAAAGAAAGTAGAAAACGAAGAACGGTACCTTGATATTTCGTTAGACGTTTCACGATTGGCTATGGAATTTGAGATTTCTCCTACTGGTTGCAACATTTATATGAAAAACCTAACCTCACACAGATACTTTTTTAATTCACAGCGGACAGTAAACTCAACCACATTAAAATAAAACATTCCAGTGCTTTTCATTCGTTATAATAGGTTGTTCAAGGATTGCCATTATCAGGAAACAAATTTTCAACACTGTAAGTTAATACAATTAAATATTTAGCCATCAAATATACGGTTACAAATGAAAGTTATCGACAAGCTCATTGGAAAAACGAAGAAGTAATCTGTTTGCATTCGAAATATACCCACGTCAAACTCTTAATGAAGAACATAAAATACTTCCCAAATAATTATGTGCTCTCATCTTGAGTAGCAAAATTTGTACACAGACTGATCGAAAAATAACGTTAAAACAATTTGTACAAATAAAGAACTTGAGTATTCTTGGTCAATAGACTATAAGAAAAATCTACATTCGGAGAAAACAGTTGGTATTTACAAAATAATTTGCGACGAATGTCCTGCTTTCTATATTGGACCAACAGGAAGGGAATATAAATATTCTTGTTGAAGAAATAAAAGTCAATTTAACCAAACAAATACCACTGGCTTCTCTGACATTGTATAAATTCATCACTTTCCTGGATTTCAACAATAACTTAAAATTTTTTTGGTTTACAAATTCCCGGTAACAAGGGTAAACGTCTTGACTTCTCGAAATAATTCGCCAAATAGTCAATTACCTCTTTGTAATCAGGAACAATTGATTTTCAGTGTGTCTACCTTTTGGCTTTTGTCTGTTTTATACAATTACGATGCAATACTGCTCTGTAGTCCAGTGCTTGATAATGAGTTATAGGCTCGAAACATGTCGACTTTTTATTACTGCTAAGTACAGTATCTAAAGATTTTTTATATTGTGAAACATAAGCCAAGTGTTTTTATTTTAAAGTTTATACTTTATTCTTTATGATGTTTCACCAAGTGATGTGCGAGAATTCAATCTCAGTTATTATAATAAGATAGTTGTTATTTATTTGTATTCAGTAGTGACGGTTTCTTCCAGTAGCCTGTCATATTTGTCAAATTAAAGCTAAATAAAGGATGATGTTTAATTAATTTTCTCACTTGTATCATTGTCCAGGACAAAAATATGTCTATATAACGATCACTAAACAAAGATGTTAACGCTCAGAGACGCTCAGAAAAATATTTTCAGTCGCTCAATATGGTTGAATTTATTTCTGTCCACATCAATCTCATGATAACTACTACTACTTCTTGAGAATTTAAATGAAAAAATTGAAGTATTTAACCTAATAATTGTTTGGTCGAATTCTCAAGTTGAATATGATATTAAAACGATGAAACATTCTAGGGCGACAACTGAAAATTGCATGAATATAATATTAAAAATAATAAGAAAGTTTTGGTTAGTTGACCTATTATTTTATTAAAGATTTCGCAAGTCACGAATTCCATAAAATAGTTTAACCAAAACCGTTATTTTCGTCATCATGTAGAACAAGGTACCTATCTATTTTTATTGTCTGTTTGCAACAACATCGCATTTTTCGTCGAACCTTCTAAAAATACCGTGTCAAAGCTTCTTTTTCCAAATGAAAGAGATGGTCAGTTTATATTCTGATGATAATTAAACAGCAGTTTATCAGTGCAACAAGTCTTTCCGAAATTGTTCGTTGTATTATTTATAGGAGTGAGCAAAAATAAATATTGTTCACTGAGGTTGAAATTAGTAGTTGCGATAATTTCCCTGCAGAAAATGATGACTTTCACCAAGATTATCCTCACTACTTCTCTGTGAAAAACTATATGAGTAGAAATAACTCGTGAGAAGTAGAGCTTTGTCATTATGATCGTATTTTCCTCATTTTTTTTTGTTTCACATCGAAATGCACAAAGCTTGAATATCTGACAAATGCTATACATTTTAGTTTAAGAAATTTATTACATACATCACTTACGTCAACTTATAGTTATTTATGTACCATGTAGTAACGCACGTAGTGCATACAAGATTTTAATTTTAACGAAAAAATCATTTTATTATAATGAAAAATCGATTTTAAAATCGGTTCATTGCTCCTATACTTTCTATTTTCCTTTTCATAGTAGGCATGTCATTTGTTTATATTTTGACGTTTGTGAATAGTTTTGTCATTATATTTAGTGAATGTCATTGCTCCTTTCCTTGTGTAGTCTTATAGAAATAATGGAAATGAAAATGAATTTACCCAAAAAGTTGTGCATTTTACTAGTTTTTCTTAAAACACCCTGTCCCTGAATATCATAGAAAATGCAGCCAAAGCTGCGAATAATTCATTGCCAGAGAAATCCAGAGTCGTATACGACAAGGATTATGAAGTATTTAATCAACGGAAGTTGGTTCATTTCTCCTCGTACAATTAGCGGGCGTTATGATCCATTATGCCCGCTCATTACGCCCTAGAGTATAATGAGTGTATTTATAGCAACCATACCTAAGGTAAAATCAACAAATAATATCTAGTTGAAAAATAAAACCAATGAAAGATGCTATATAATGACTTGGTACTGATGCAAATCAGAAAACTACCCGAGGAGAGCGATTTTGCTCAGACTTAAGTGTCTAATTCAAGATTCTAACCTTGAGACACGATCTCCACACGATCTAAGTACAAAATTTTAATCCTCTAACTTAATCGGAACAAGCTGTGGAGGTGCACAAAACCTAAAAACCACGAAAAAGCAAAATATCCCTACACTAAAATGGCAGCAGTTCAGGAAAATATCTGTAAATACTACAGTGCAAATGCCTAAATTTAACTCAATCTACGTAAGAAATTTTAACTCTCTAATCCAATACAAAGGAGGAATGGACGTTTGCAAAACCTCAGAAACGACGAAAATCAAGAAATCTATATGAAAATGGTGGCAAATAACAAAAAAGTTCATAACAAAAATATACACTTCCTAAGTATCAACTCAAGACCTACAAGGCTGAATGACGAAAATATTATGAATAATCAAGTTCCACATATTTTTTTGTCGATTTGAAAAAATATCCGCAAGGCAAAAGCAGTTCGACAATCGAAAAAATAGTTGAACTCATATTTTGAAACAATTAGACATATGTTAATTCACTACGAGTTGAGTAAGCTACACTGAAGAGATCTAATAAGATCGAAACAACTGTATACAGATCTTGAATCGGGGTGACTTGACACTTCCAATAATTCACGGTTGTATGGTGAAAGCAGATTTCTCGTCGAGGAATACATATCACCAGCTCCCTTCGGAAGATTGTTTGATAATTTTGGAATTATTGAAGAATTTTCTTTGTTCACTTTATGTGATTCAATCATATCTTTCCTAGCTATTTATTCAATACTAGCGGCCCGCCTTAGCCGCGTAAATACATTCTCTACTGCGGTACTTAGTTCGCCGTTGTACCTTAGTAAACAATTGAACTATATTAACGCTGTTTAAATGATGACATTCTTTACTTCTTCTTCTTGTGGTGCCGTACCCGGTTTAGGGCGTGGCGACCTCTCTACAACTAGTCGTGCTGTGCGTGATACAGCGATACACGAATAGAAGGGACCTACAGTTTTACGACGGTTCCGAACGTCTTCACAGAGAGGCTTTACTAGGCAGAATACTGCTCGGTGGTTTGCCATTTCCTTCCGAGAGGTGGCTCCGCATAAATTCGTTGTTCCGGCCGGGATTCGATCCAGCGACCTTCTGTTCAGTAGCTCAATGCACTGACCACTGAACTACGGAGCCAACTTCTTTACTACACTGAAGCAAAGGTTGCCTTTGACCTATAGTAAGCTTTGCAAATGAAAGAACGCCGTAAGGAAATACTTGTATGTTACTAAGATAACTTTTTTATATTTTAATTAGAAAGTAAGTGAATACTTGTATATTCTTTGGGCTGTTAGTACATAGTATCAAATATAAAAAAGACATTATGATAAAATAGTTTATATTTAAATTAGGAAGACGTCACGGAGTAAGCTTGAAGAGATGATAATACGATTTTGATAACCTTTTTTATTAATTCATTAAACAAGAGCAAAATTCCTAACTTGATTATTATTTTTCGAAATTGACTCCACATAGGCCACACTAAATAACAAATGAGAAATAGAGGAAAATCTTTCAGAGAAGACAAATCTTCAACTTCGTTTTATTTTTTATTTAATTTAATTTTATTGTTTGCATAGATTTAGACTTTTTTTTCTTGTTTTGAGCTCCTTTATAGCTCTATAGAATTATTGCACTCATACTTTTATGTATCCATATTATATACGGTCGTGATAAAGACATAAAACTTAAATATTCTTCATCACGTACGCGCGAATCACTTCTTTTTCTTCTTACTTTATCAAAATTACTGTGCTGTCATTTAAACACTTTACGATATATTAAATTTTTTATCTTATCGTCACACCATTTGCTGTCTTCCACCTCTCTTTCCATTCTGGTGCGGATCGTAGCCAAATATTTATTGGTATCTTTATAGGCATATTCAGTAATTGAATCTTCTTGGTTTCAAATTGATTTCATTTGATTTAAAACACTTCATTCCGACGTTATTCTAAAAAACCTTGAGATAGATCTTGACCTACTAACCGAATGATAACAAGTGACAACCACACGCCAATAACTAATAAGGACCAAACACTTGCATGTGTCAGTTCAAATGCAGTAAAGAATGTTCCACTGCGTTACAGCTGAGCGCTTCGCTGTATAGCAGTAAGAAATGAAAGATTAAAAATGGCATATTATTATTATATTATTTACCCTGACACGGCATAAGGATCAGCTGTACCATAGTAAGGAATATATT
>JARQZK010001686.1:0-2500 GCA_030704885.1 Cynegetis impunctata | reverse complement strand
GGTAGCCCTTATCATTAATTTGGTTGAAAACAAGAAAACACCAGTTGAGAGTTTAAGCGTTAAAACTGATACTACATTTTCACAAAATACGAGATATTTCAAAAACTATGAGGTTTAGGTGAATTAAACCTTAATGAAACTGGCATATGTTTTCATCGTAAAATCCAAAAATGAAATAATATATAGGGTATTCCATTTGAAAAATACCAACTTTTATACTTTTCATGTTTTTGGCACCTCCTGTACAACATGAAAATATTTTTAAAATGTAGTCCTGCTGGGTCCCTATCCTTTATAAAGAAAAAACTTTTATAAAATCCAATTCTTTAGACATAACTCTTCATGTCGAATAACGTGAATAACCCTGTATAAGTAAGAATTCTTCGTGTTATCGAGACACGTCCGTGGTTATAAAATCAAGTGGTACTAGGACATTTATCTGAAACTAATCAAACAAACCTCCTAGCGGAGCTGGTTATAAGAGTTCAAGAAGCATCGCAATATCTCCATCTACCTTAGATGGTACATGTTAGAAACATTAAGTTGTTTATCACAATCGATGGAAATTAATAGTAAGACTGTTTTGCCCTTATTGGGGCTCATCAGTATGATCCATCCATCGAAAGTGATAACCAGCCCAACATTTCCAGAACTCTCAATAACCAGCTCCGCTAGGAAGTTTGTTTGATTAGTTTCAGATAAATGTCCTAGCTTCACTCAATTATATATATATATATATATATATATATATATATATATATATATATTATATATATATATATATATATATATATATATATATATATATATATATATATATATATTATATATATATATATATATATATATATATATATATATATATATATATATAGATTTATATATATATATATATATATATATATATATATATATAACGAAATACAATAACAAGTATTGAAATATACAGTTTCCACTACATTGTTTCGAATCAGATATTTTGTATTTACATTTACTTTTCTACGGAAAATATCTGATTCTAAACAATGTGATGGAAACTGTATATTTCAATACTTGTTATTGTCGTTCATATTATGAAAACAAAAATATACAAGAGGGACTCTTTCTTTTGCAGGTAAAGATCATACTGGAATAAATTGCTCCGCATTGACCAATTCATTGCTCAATATAGGCTGATAAAGATTCCAATGGGAGTACAGAAATGGCTAACGGTTCAAACGTTTATTATTGTTGATATTGAGAAAAACCTCGAAAAAGTTCCTTCCAACATCGAACAAAACAATCCATAGGGATGGCAAATTGAGTATACTTACTATACTTTAATTTTTTATTTTGCCTTGTTGCACGTTTGTCAAAATTTAAAATGAATAATTTGCAAAGATGTGACGTGAATGAAAGTAGTATAGTATATGAAAGAGATTATATTATTCCACTACATCATTGAAATATCGTGAAAATCAAAAGCCGAAGTTTTATTTACATTACCACTTTATTTCGTTCAGAATGATTATATCTTTCTGGTATTTAACTTCCAATAATGGCTATGCACTGAATTTATCGCTATGATATTGGCATGAATTTAATTATGATATATAATGTGGTGAAGCTAAATGAATATATAATTGTTTGAAAAATATGAAATACTGTCAGGCGCACATGTAATTAAAAGTGGGTGTAGCATCTCAGACGAGCTACCCCGTATATTTCTTATCCCATAGTGAGTGGAAAAATTTCCCGAAACACGTGAACTGATTTTGTTTACGGGACATTTTTTGACGTATATTTGAGGCTTGAACGAGCAACCTCCTAATAGGGGGCGCTTCAACCCCTCACAATGGAATAGGGGAGAGGTGTTGAGTGATATGTCATTTGAAAGGTCTTTGAAGCATCTTCACAACAGTGTAAAACGTAAATTTGATGAACCGTTTTCGCCAAAAATCAATTTTATTGCTCGAATGCGCCACCTTGAATATTTTGGTTATTTGTACAATGTACAAGCTCACTTTCACTAAGCCTTTTTCATAAAAAGCCTTTCTTCATTACGCCGCTGGTGCGGCGTAGTGAGGAGGAACTCCGTCTTGTTGGAAATGCAATTGTTGTTCAAGTAGTAGAGGATCGTTTTCTCATTGTTCAGTTATTAATGGATCAACCGCATTTTCCAGCATTTCAAGATAAATTTCGCCATTTAAATTACCAGGAATAAACAGAGGTCCAATTAGGTGGTCTCCCAAAATTCCTACCCAAACATTTAGCTTTTTCCGATGTTGAGTGTGAGCTTCTCGAAATATATGAGGATTTGTATCGCTACATATTCTCCAGTTATGTCGGTGAACCTCTCCATTAAGTAAAAGAGTGCATTCGTCAGAAAAGCAAACGTTGTACAAGAAATTTGGGTTATTGTTGATACACTCGACCATAATTTCGCAAAACTCTTGCCTTCGATCCCAATCATCATCATTTAATTCATGAAATAATTTAATTTTGTACGGATGGAACTTGT
>JARQZK010001685.1:0-55606 GCA_030704885.1 Cynegetis impunctata | reverse complement strand
CGTAACTGAATTTCTTTCGTTTTGGGCTAAATTGAGTCGTATCATCAGTAGTTTGAAATACAGAAAATAGTTTTTTAAAATAAACTTCTGCACGAAATTTTGAAATTTTTTCAAAAAGAAACTTGAGCCGATTTCGTGAGTAAATTACATCTGAAAACTTGTGCTGTAAGATTTGAAAAACTTTTTCTGTTTGTTCAAAAATTAATTTAAAGATGTTTAAAAAATATATAAATTCCTTATCTTGTAAGTAAGATATTAATCCGCGTGCTGTATTTAAAGTTACTTTATCGGTGAAAAATTCCTCACTTTCAACTAGGTATAGAATTAAATCCTCAAATCCTAAGCGGCCCCAAACAGAGACATTTTCACTAGTAAAAAGTAAACACTGCCAACAAAATAATTTATTTTTTACCTGTGATCCGGTTAGGCAAGGATGTCTCTCATAATTCCTTGTATTAAAACCGCGGTTTTGTTGTCTGTTACGCTGCACCAAATTGTTTAATTCAGGGGTAGGTCGCAATGTTTTTATCAAAACTTTATCCTCATAACTTAGTGCACTAAAGTTATGGGATAACAAATATTCCACTAAGTCACCATTGAAAATTTTGAAATTAACTTCAGTAACCAAACTCATTTTAAAACAATACGCGAGCAATATAAGTAAACACGCTGCTGTTTACGGCCATTAGTAACTACGATCACACTACGATTCAATTAATGCTTTCCAACGAATTCACTCGATGTCACGCGAAATTCTATAGTTGTGATTGGTAGACATTGTATGAGACTGGGTTCCTATCGTTGTTGCCATTTACATGTGTTTTGCTTTTCTATTGCAATGGAGTATTCATTCGGAGTATTTGCACCGTTGTTTGCTTTTCTGTGGCAGGCATAATGAACGTTGAGAATATTCCTTTCTAAGCCTCCGCAGCGTTCCCACAAATCTTGAAATGAATGAAATGCAGTAAATGTAAATACCTTCTATCTCAATTAATAAATTATATTATATAATGTAAGTTGAAAGGAAGGTAGGTGCATAAAATAATGTGATTTTGATTAATATGAATATGCTGAATGCTGACTATTCAATATAATATATTAGTGATACACGGAATATTATTGAGGAGGCTTAGCCTCCTTAGCCTCCTTTGACTAGCCGCCCCTGATATATATATATATATATATATATATATATATATATATATATATATATATATATATATATATATATATATATATATATATATATATATATATATATATATATATATATATATATATATATATATATATATATATATATATATATATATATTTTTTTTTTCGGTACCTATTGGTATCTCCAAACAAATGAGCTAAAATTTAGTACATATAAAGAACATTGCTTTCAAACCTAAGACAACACTCTTAGGATTTTTATTCAATGCCAAAGATATCACTTCAAAATTTGAGAGTTTAGGAGTTTATAGGTTGATTTGTCCTGTGTGTAAAGGAGTATATATAGGTCAGACTGGTCGATCGTTGAAGACAAGATTTAAAGAACACCAACAATCTTTTTTGAAAAATAAAACGGATTCAACGTTTTCAAATCATTACCGTGAAAACCACCACCCGTTTCCACAAATAGATAATTTTCAAATCATGCACAAATTACCGAAAGGAACCAAACTTACTTACTTAGAATCATTAGAATTTTTTAAACTCAATCATAATGCAAAAGATATCTTGCTGAACGACCAGATTGACTTGATATATAATGTATTCAAACAATAACGATTTTTCTAAGAACATTTTATTGTACCAATTTGGGAAATCCACTTCTATTAGCCCTTCTTGAAATGTCTCTTGTCTATTTGGTACTTGTTATAATTCTTCCCCATCCGCGTAAGCGTCAAATCTATAATTATGTATTTAATTCTTAACTCAATCTGCCCGATGATGATCTAGTGACCGAAATTGCAATCGCAGTGTTATATTTTTCAAAGTATTTTTGTGATAATAAACGTAGTAAATTCAAATTTAGTTTTTCTTCATAAAATTTAGGTTGTGGGGTTGGTAAAAATTTTCAACGGCCGCCATTTTCACGTAGATATTTACTATTTTTTCGTTGTTTTCGAAAAATTGGATGCATATCGAAAAACTGGATATTATTAATTTGTAGAATGTACATTATCAAATCGTCGAGTCTTTGGAACAAAAAATGACCATGAAAATATCGAATCGACTTCATTGCAATTTCTTCATGAGATATTCATAAGGCCTTTAAATAAATGACTAAAAGCTTTTAAGGATATAATCTGAGTATAAACAGCTACTGAATATTAAAATCAGCAACACTATTCCCATCCATTTTTAGATACAGGGATTCCTTTGAATTACAAGAAGTAGACAAAAAACATTATGTGAAAATAAGATCTACCATATTATTTTTAGAAAATTTAGAAATATATATATATATATATATATATATATATATATATATATATATATATATATATATATATATATATATATATATATATATATATATATATATATTTTTATATATATATATATATATATATATATTATATATATATATATATATATATATATATATATATATATATATATATAATATATATATATATATATATATATATATATATATATATATATATTATATATATATATATATATATATATATATATTCACCTAAACTATGGTATTATTGGTTGGGGAGGAGTGTCCGGAAATTACCTACATGCCCTCGAGATCTCTCAGAGGCGATTCCTCCGATTGATGCTCAACAAACCTTCTAGATATCCAAGCTCTCTACTCTATACTGAAGCACAAATATTGGATGTTAGACAGCTGTATGTTATTCAGATAGGATGTCAGCAATATAAGGATCAAAATGGACTTACTACTCAGAACCACAGATACACGACCAGATGGAGGAATCGATATTGTACATCAGTAGCATCTAAAACAATAGGTCAAAAAAGCTACTCCTATTTGGCACCGAGATTATTCAATCATCTACCACAAAGAATAATCGATGAAATTTCTTTGAAGAGCTTTAAAATCCAACTCTCCAAATTTGTGAAAGAGACGGACAGAGCAAGAATGCGCAGAATGATAGAAGGTTGAATCATTGATAGTGAAGTGCAATAAAAATTTAAAAAAAAATATCTTCAATGTTTTAACTCATTTCCGGCCGTATGTCTTCAGGTGAAATTACTTTATACTTTAACTAAGTTATAATATTGTTGTGCAATAACCTTATCTAAATTTTGTGCTTTTGTTCTAACTTTGCAATTCTGGACTACATATTTTACACTTCACGTACTTTGTCATATTTCAGTGTTATATACTATTGTTCTGTGTTTTTGAGCTGTTGTGATGTTCAATGATATTATATTATGTTTATGTTTTTTTGTTTTGTTAAAATTGATTGTTTATCACGCACAAGCTGTGTCAACAGCTTCACTGATTTATTCTGTTTATTCCATAGGTTTTTTTTATTCCATATATATATATATCATGGGCGTATCCAGAGAAGGTATTTTGAGGTTTGAAACCCCCCGAATGTTATATAAGAAAAAATATATTTTTATATTGTACCAAACGTGTCCTCCATACCTTAGTTGAAATTATTGAAGAAATATGTTTGATACTACATAAGTCAGAACAATTCCGTGTTACCTATATGTGTGTCATGCCATAAGTTAAAAAAAAGTATAAATGTATTTAATTGCTCATAAGAAAACTAGATAGCTCTATTAGATACTCGTTAGTTTATGTATTGGAAATTTGAAATCTTGGTTGAAAGGACAGGGAGGGAAGTTAGGAGGGGATAAAGTGATTCCCGCCATAAAATGAATACCACAATGAAATTCTAACCTTCACCTCGTCTAATTTTTTGTTTATTTTGTGTTTTATAATTGATTTTTAACTGTTCATTATATTCAAGTAATTATTTGTTTTGAATATACGTTCAACAGTTTAAAAGTCAAACTGCACACGTAAATTTGAAGAAAGAGAAATACAATGAAACTAAAGATTGGCGGATGGTGAAAGCGCCCCACCCTCTCCAGCTCTTATAAAATCGACCGCCAAAAATCCTAACTAATGTTATAAATGCGAACGTAAGTTTGTTTGTTTGTTACGCTTTCACGCGTAAACTACTCAACCGATCATCATGAAATTCTCTACACATATTTTCAAGAGTATAGTGAAGGATATAGAATACTCTGATATCATACTGAAAAATCATCAATGTTGGCATATAATGATGATCCTCCATCGAAGAATTTGAGCAATTGGAATATAATTCAACGCCATCTGACGTTCCAATGAGCAAATATCTTTTCCAAAAAAAATGGTTGTTACGTAAGTAAAAACTCCCCTTTTTCAATATTTCTTTTGATTAACTTCTAAATCTTTTGTTCCATGTAAAGAATTTAATTTGTGTGAGTAGTTTAATTGCTTACGCGTTTTTATTCCCCTTAGAGCAGAGATTTTCAACCTGTTGGACGCGCCCCCCCTGGGGGGCACGAGCATATCCAACGGAAAAGATAATTTAAAAAGTGTTGCCAAATGTCAATAAATTTCCGTATTTTTAGTAATTTATAAGGTTTAAAATTAAGGTAGTAGTGTAGGTTTAGAGCCGAAAAACTTGTAATACCTGATTATTATATACATTTCATTGTATGCAGGGGGCAAGATTATGAAAATTGAGCCGTTAATACTGAAAAATTGAGAAACGCCGCCTTAGAGGGCTTCATGTTTCTAGAAATATTTATCGAGAGAGAAAATTTTCTGTTACTTCAATGAAAATGCACATTACGGTTGGTTCCTGCTACGTCTGCGCTCAAATAGTAACTTTAAAGAAAAGACACGCGCTATTTCTTGCAGTTCAGAGATACCCTTCATTTAGATTTATTTTTTATCTGAGATCTGCTCCGTATTTTTCGCGTCAAGAGTGAAAAGTTGATGTGTCTATACGGGAAATTTTGAAATACTGATGTGGTTGCCTTTTTCTGTTTTTGCTGCTGTACTTTGTGTACTTATCGATGTCTATGAATCTACTCAGGCCGACAACGATTTAGAGTTAATATTTAAGCAAAGGTAAAAACTTTTCTGGAGGTGTTATTTAAGCCTTGATGAAAAAAAAATTAAATAAAATAATATCAGAAATATTGAAAAAAAAATTTGAAAAATTTTATTATTCTATAAAGTAAAAAAAGAATAACTTTTATCATATATTTAAAATTTGTAAATAATAAAATAATATTAGAAATATTTAAAAAAAACTAAGAAAAATTTGATTAAGTATTCTATAAAGTGAAAAAAGAATAACTTTTTTCATATATTTGAAATTTGTTATGATAAGATCGAATGGTATTGAAATTTTTATGATAATCATGTATTGAACAAAAAGAATATGATATAAATTGGAAGGGAGGTTCGCTAAAGTAGTAAGAAATGAATTTCAAATTCTATCAAAGATTTCAGGCTGTTCTTAAAGAAAATTTTTCATATTTATGTGAAATAAGACATGAAACATTTCAAATCTGTTATTATGAATAATGTGGGTAGACCATTTTTTTATTAACTGTAATAATTAATTGATCATTTTAAACATAAATGCAGTATATTTAATATTTTTCATAATTTTTTGTCGTTGGTAATAATCAATGAATTGAAAAGATTTGTTTCAGTAATTGCTCATACAGATGAAACTTTCTATCTGTGATTTCGTTCAATTTGAATTTTTGAAAAAATTCTTAAAACAAAAAAAATGTATATTTTTGTTTTGTGCTTACTCTACCCATTACTAACATTTGTAGTTGTTCATTCTCAACTTTGAAATTGCGAATGGTTCACGTGATACATCTTAACAACGCTAGTAAAAAAAGTAAGATTTTACGAAGAATAATTTTTAAATTTGAAATTATTTCTTCCAAATCAGCCTGGTCTACTGATGTAACTCCAAACGATTAGTTCAAATACACGATTTCAAAAAATTTTAATTTACAAATAGGAAATTCGAAAAAATTTTTGTTTTTTTTTCTTGAAAAAGAATCATAACAATTATAGCTATTTATGATATTTGTGGTAAAAGTGACTTTATTTTGTTCGTGGAGTTCTCCACTCACAAAATAAAGTATCACTTTTAAAACAAATATCATACACTAATTTTTGTACACCTTTCTTATTTTATTAAAAAAAATAAAAGTCGAAATCGCATACTTTTGACAACTCTTGACAACTAATTATTTTTGATGTTTAACAAGCGTTGTGGGACGAAAACAGTTCAAAAAAAGTCAATCGATAAAAATACTTATCCAACTAAAAGTGACGATTTGTTACCAATGGACATTGAAGAGGCTGCAAGAAGAGCCACACTAGAAATGCTGCCAGAAAATTCGCACCAGCCGTACGAAATTGCTTATACTAATTTTTTCGCCTGATGGTGTAGATTGAAGAACATAGAAGGAAACTTCTGTGAAACTGGCTTTAAAAATGTTCGTTTATAAGGATTTTTCTTTTGACACTACCATACCTTATAAACGTACACTTTTAAAACTCAAAGAAGATTATTAAAAAGGTCACTTTTAATGATGGCTGGTGTACAAAAAAAATTTTCAATTATCATTCGCAACCACAAATAAAGTGTCTATTGAATTCGATTATACCTTCCCAGATGTGGCAGACAGCACACTGCTTTGTGGTTTCATCACGTATTAATTGTGTGGATTATCTGGGATATGCATAAATTAAATATAAATGCTGGAATTTCCACCATGCGAATAAAGAGGTACAGAAACTACTTGCGATTTGCGAACTGCATATTTGAGTTGTGAGGTTATGCTTGAATAAAAATGAGTAAAATTTCTAGAATTGCAAAACTCAGCAAGAGTCTTTCAAGCGACGAATATATAATAATTTTTGTCGTTCATTTATATTATATTTTAGGAAGTTTATACTTTTTCCAAAATATTCATTATTGAATAAGTTTTTCACCAAAAATGAGAGACTATTTTACTGCGTCGAATGTCAAAAGTGAGGTGTGGAAGCGGTTTTTAAATATGTTTTATATCTCCTGGACTATAATCTTTTTTTGATAGGTACCTATATATATGTATATATATATATATATATATATATATATATATATATATACATATATATATATATATATATATATATATATATATATATATATATATATATATATATATATATATATATATATATATATATATATATATATATATATATATATATATATATATATATATATATATATATATATATATATATATATTGTTTTTTTTTTCCTGCAACTGAGTCGGTGACAGATGAGCTTTCATAGGATTTTTGACAATTAGACCCAATAGTTCTTTCTAGCTAGATCTACAAAACAGATTGAAAATCTTCCTGTTTTTGGATTTTTTCAGAACTCCGTAGTAAACGAAATATTTAGGTGAAAAGTTTCATCTGGTATACAATGTATAACAGTATAATAAGGTTTAATTATTTGAAGAGCTCCAGGATCTTACCTACATTATGCACCTACCTAACCTTGCAGCATTTTCGAAATTAATTAAAGGAGGCTTATAATATAAATATTTCTGAAACATTAGTTGAATACTCTAATTAAATAATTCGAATTTCGTAGATTCAATTGAAATATAAAGTTCAATATGTGTCCACTCAGATCAAAAATCAACCCTTTTTAGGGTTCCGTTCCCAAATGGTAAAAACGTAGGTGTCTGTCACCAGGCTGTATCTCAAAAACCGCGAAAGCAAGACAGTTGAAATTTTCACAAATTATGTATTTCTGTTGCCGCTATAACAATAAATATTAAAAACAAAATAGAATAAATATTTAAGGAGGGCTCCCATACAACAAACGCGATTTTTTTGCCCCTTTTGCTCTATATCAATAATGGCAACAGGTAGGCACTTGAAAGATTCACAAAATACTCAGTTTCATTTTCACTTCAATAATAAATAATAAAATCAAAATGAAATAAATATTTAAGGGGGGCTCTCATAAAAAGAACGCCATTTTTTGCCTATTTTTGCTCGACATCAATAAAAGGTAACAGGTAGCCACTTGAAATATTAAAAAAATACTCAGTTGTATTTTTATTTTAAATATAAAAATAAAATAAATATTCAAGGGGGGCATAGTGAATGGTACGGAATCCTTCGTGCGCGAGTCTGACTCGCCCTTGGCCGATTTTTAGATTTCCTTTGTGATCAATGCATTTTTACTACATCAAACTCGTTATGAAACTTTTAATTAAACCACAATAATTTTTTTGTCGTATCAAACGAAATATTCCAACGTACATTGTAATACATAACTTCGCTGCATTTTCAAAATTAATTAGGGGGTGCTTATAACATAAATATTTCTAAAATATTAGTTAAATAACTCTCATTAAATAGTTCTGATTTTTTTAGAACTAAATCCAATAAATATTGTTATTCACCTGTAAAAACTGATTATCCAATTACAAGCGCCAAAGTAAATTGAAAAGCCATTTATTTACTTATTGAGTACCACCATAAATGATGTGATGAAAGTCAAATAGTCGTGAATAAATATTGAAGTTGTTGAATTTCAGATATTGGATTGATAAAAAATTTAGTCGAAATGAGTTCAAGGTTAGTGAAAATTGAGGATATTCTACCACCAGGTTAACAATAGAGTGTGGAATGTTTACCTAATAGAAAAATTCAAATTAAGTTAATTAATTTCTATTTGAAGTAGAAGTACACAGTAATTCACGTAGTAAGATTACAGGTGATACATGATTACTGTATTCACATAATGTATAGATGAATTTGATGATTTCAATTAGGACGCTTTGGTTTATTGATGATGATTATCTCAAATTAATCAAACTTTTAGTATTGTTTTCTCCGAAAATAGCATATATCAAGTCAGCAATGTCTAATAATATATATAAATATATATATATATATATATATATATATATATATATATATATATATATATATATAATATATATATATATATATATATATATATATATATATAATATATATATATATATATATATATATATATATATATATATATATATATATATAAAAGTATAAACTTTAAAATAAAAACACTTGGCTTATGTTTCACAATATAAAAAATATTTAGATACTGTATTTAGCAGTAATAAAAAGTCGACATGTTTCGAGCTATGAACTCATTATCAAGACTGACTACAGGAGAGTATTGCATCGTAATTTATAAAACAGACAAAAGCAAAGGTGATACCTGAAAATCAATTTGTTCGTTTACAAGGGGTAATTGACTATTATGGGCGGAACTTATTTCGAGAATTTCGATAAGGTCAAGATGTTTACCCTTGTTACCTGAATGTAACAATTTGGTTTTGTTGAAATCCAGGAAGTGATTGAATTTTATACAATGTTCAGAGAAGCCAAGTGTTTTTATTTTAAAGTTTATACTTTATTCTTTATGATGTTTCACCAAGTGATGTGCGAGAATTCAATCTCAGTTATTATATATATATATACATATATATATATATATATATATATATATATATATATATATATATATATATATATATATATATATATATATATATATATATATATATATATATATACCGGGTATCCACGAAACGTGGCTCGCCCCTATAAATTTTTTGTTCTCGGAGATAATGAAATGAAATTTGGAGGATCTGTTTAGTGCATAAAACTGCAGTTTTGACAAGTAACTCAACTTCATGCAACTTCCGGTTTCACCGGAAATGACATAAACTTCAGATTTTCAAATTGGACACCTGGTATATTTGAAGTTTTTTTGTTTCCATATGTCATTTAGAATACAACCATGTATCATTTGTTACTTTTTGTAACTTTTTTTTATTTTTTTTTCGAAATAAATTTTTATTCTAGAGGGCTATGGATGCGTTCAAATAACTAATTTCGGTCCTAAAATGTTTGTTAAAATACAACTTTACTGTTTTCGATCAAAATGGTTCAGCTATGTGACGTTTGATTTTAAAACTTTTATTACTATTTTTTTCAAATGGCAACATGGTGGCTCGTCGGGTTAAAAAAAAAATAATTTCATTTCGATTAATTTGATACCGCAATCTAGGTATTATGACAACGCGACTGTCAATTTTTTGTTTGTTTTCAGCATCGAGAAGGCCACTAAAAATGCTACCAGTTTGCCCGTTTAACGGAAATCGTAGCATCAATAATAACGGAGTTTGCAATGGTGCCGACTTAGTTTAGAACACCCTGTATATATATATATATATATATATATATATATATATATATATATATATATATATATATATATACTAGGAATTTGGATTTTCTAGGGAATACTGGTCCAAATTGGTAGTTAAAACTCCATTAAAATTTTGTTTATATTATTTTAAAACGTTTCGACTAACATATGTAGTCTTCTTCAGCAATTTAGAAATTACTAAAATCTACGGGAAAACAGAAATTTGCATTTTCAAATTAGAAGCAGATGATAATATTGTTTTTTAAGAACTTACTAAAAAAGTAAATCTTCATTATGACTTTTGGACTTCTGAAAAGACATGAAAAATATATAAAACCTTTCATGTCCTTTGAGAAGTCTAGTTAAGTGTAAATGTCATAATGAAGATTTCCTTTTTACCCCGAGGCGAAGCTAAGGGGTTATAGTCTCGCGACAAAAAGTTAGTAGCTGGTCCGATTTTAAAAATTCCAACGGATATCGATAAAACACATATGATTTCATAAGAAAAGTGTTTTCAAAAATTTTTCCCCACGAAGAATAAAAAAATTATAGCGTTTTTTAGATTTTTTTGTCCATAGACATGTGGTGCTATTTATAAATCTTAAACCTAAGCCGATTTTTACAATAATGAAATAAAATGATATCATTCAATGTGTAGTTTTTTAATTTATATAATACATTCAAAAAATATTGACGACATGCACATGCGCCGAGGGGTTTTATTATTCCTAGTGCTACGCAGTAGGGTGTCCGTATTTAATTTTTTTATTTAAATAGTGTCACTTTTCCCACGATCGGAGAAAAATTTCTCCGTGGGAAAAGTGACACTATTTTGACCTGTTTTCTATGCGAAAAGCTCAACATTCCAGAATAGTGGTCAGTTGCTAAGCAATTAGAAAATAACAGTGCGGTAATATTCTTACCGCACTGCTGTAGCGTGCGGTAATGTAACAAATGGATTATTACATTAAAATGAAACAAAGTATGGTTTTAATTTTTATAATTGTTGTTAATATTTACATTTTTTGTATCCTGTAGCTTGACGTTTTAAAACTGCTCTCAGTTTTTGGTACTGGGCAATATTAATATTATTTTTAACAGACAAAGTTGATCGAAGCATGGAATAATGTGCCCACAACGTCGAAGATTTCATTGTTTTAGCCAATTCAGCAACATACGCCATCAGTACATTCTCAGAAAAGGATACACTGTTGTTTTTTCTACAAAAATTCATGAAGCGTTGGTACGCAAGTTCATACTTCTTTCTGGATTTCGCCGGAAGTAAATTAAGTGAAGCCACGTTCGCGGCTTCTACTAGTTCAGGAGCCGTGCAAGACAACAAATAATCACTATCAGTGTTCATGTTTACTAATTCTTCTTTAATTCCTTATAAAATACAACGAATCAAACAAAACCAGCTTTAAAATTATTTTACTTTTGTCATAACAGAGTAATTTCCATGGTTACTACTTCTATATTTCATTATGAACATAGAGAAACCTATTTAAACTTACTTGATTACATCTTGGATGAAATATTTTTTAATTAATTAATTTTTTAAATGTAAATCAACGATCGGAGAAAAAATAGTATGTATAATTCGTGGGAAAAGCATATTCCCAAACTCCTGTGTTACCAGACTCGTCGCTACGCTCCTCGTCTGGTAATTATCACAGTCGTTTGGGAATATTATGCTTTTCCCACTAATTATACAATATACTATTTCATATCATCTATCTAGCAACCAATTTAAGGGTACGGAACATTTTTTAAATTCAAAATAAACGTTTTTCTTTGATATATTGACCAAAAAAACTTCCAAAAGTTCTGTAAACTTAATAGATACTTCGGAAAAATATGCCGAATAGTTTTATAAATTTTCAACCTTTTACGTTGACCGGAACATGTTGATTTATAATTTTTTTAATTCGTGGTCATTTTTTCGAGAAAGATGGTTTCGAAATTATTACAAAAGTTTTGAAACTTGGTTGCAAACCAAAAAAAATATAATTTTTGGTTTTTTATATTTTTGCAAATCGCATAAAGTTCCGGACCGCGTTCAAGGTTGCAAATTTGCAAATGTATCAGAATAGATGTTTTCTAAATTTGCAAGCAAGTTTCAAAACTTTTGTAATTATTTCGAGACCATCTTGCTCGAAAAAATGACTTCGAATTTAAAAAATTATAAATAAACATGTTCCGGTCAACGTAAAAGGTTGCAAATTTATAAAACTGTTTGGAATATTTTTCCGAAGTATCTATCAAGTTTACAGAACTTTTGGAATTTTTTTTGGTCAGTTTATCAAAGGAAAACGTTAATTTTGAATGAAAAAAATGTGCCGTACCCTTAAACTGGTTGCAAATTTGATACGTGATATGAAATAATATATTTAATACTACTCCAAGTTTGCAGAACTTCGGGAATTTTTTTTTACAAACATACAGCAAAATTCAATGTTATAGCTCCTCACTTATAAGATACGTTGCAATAGTTTTCTTTCCGTAGAAAATATGAAAAATAATAATTCTTATTTTCGAACCAAAGTATATACAACAGAGTTGCAAATTTTATCTTGTATGACTTGATAAAACTGCGAGATCTATGTGAGAAAAGTAAGCACTGAATATTACATTGTTGATCATAATTTATGCTCTAACTTCCCTACTTTTATTCCATCATAACAAACGGAAACAAAATACTTCCATCATTTCTATTTCAGAAAACTCCTGCATGTTTATGTATCAAAATATAAACAAGGCTCGCTCTAGTTGTGAAATAAACTGTTATTTTTCATTACAGGTTAAAATAACTAAAAGATTTCAGAAAATTATTTAGAGACCGTTCGTGAAAAGTTTCATTACAATTGGGTTTTTGGAAAAAAAAATAGTTTATAGAATATACATTAACATAAATGCAAATTAATATTTCTATAAGGGCTTCAAAATAAAATCAAATTTATATTTCAGTTTTTATTCATCTGAAAAAATACATCAATTTTCTGGCAAAATAAGAGTCCAGCAATGTCAAAAACAATTATAAAATGAATAATACAAGTTTAGGTATATGTACGCGAAATATATATGTTATAAATTTCCTCTAATTGTGAATATGGATTGCTACAAAACCTAATAAGTTAATATATCAAAAGAGAGCCCTTCAGGCAGCAGATTTCTTATGATTTTATTCAGCACCCATTGTCCTTAGATTTGGAACATTTGCAGTTGTCGCCACAGTCACATTTTTGTTTGTCTCCATCGCATTTGCAAGCCCCGCTAGTATTTTTTTTTGGAATAGCGCAACTTCCTTCTGAAGGCTGACTACTTTTTTTTGGAATGGCGCAACTACCTTCGGAAGGTTCACTGCTTTTCTTGTTTATATTGCAACAACTGTCTGTAAGGAAAAAACAATTAAATTGTATTTTAAATGAAATAAAAAAGAAAATTGGTTGACAAATTTACTTAAATGGGAGAACAGTATCAATTTCTAATATACGTATATATATATATATATATATATATATATATATATATATATATATATATATATATATATATATATATATATATATATACGTATATACAGGGTGTTCCAGAATAACGTCAGAAAATTTCGAGGGGTTATTCTTTAAGACATTTTAAGAAAAAAAGTTCCTATGAATGTAGGTCCGCAAATGCTTCCTGAGCGAAATACAGGGTGTTGAAGTTTGAAAAAAAAATGTAATTTTTTTTAATATCTTCTAAACTACGAATCCTATCAAGATGAATTTTAGACCACTGTTTCAACTTCTTAAGCTCTATAAACTACTGTTGGAATTTCTTCCAAAACTTCTAAGGAACGGAGAATAAATAATAATAAATCTAATTTAGACATAAGTTCGGCATTGCCTGTAATCATGGCAACCACATTTTTAATCCTTGAATATTTCTTCCAGGAAAATGTTTTAGAGGAATTATGCTTAATTATCTTGAAAACACTTGGAAATATCGAATAGGAGCAAGAAAAAAAATTGTTTCAAAAAATTCCAAATTTATTGTTTATCCCATTTTTATTTACTAATAATGACCTCCTTCAAAAATATAGTTGAATTAAAGCCACGGTACCCCTCTATTTTCCTCAACAGTTTTGGAAGAAATTCCAACAGCAGTTTATAGAGGATAAGAAGTTATAACAATGTTATAAAGTTCACCTTTATAGCATTCGTAATTTAGAAGATATTAAAAAAAATTACATTTTTTTTCAAACTTCAACACCCTGTATTTTGGCGAGGAAGCATTTGCGGACCTACATTCATTGGAACTTTTTTTCTTAAAATGTCTTAAGGAATAATACCTCGAAATTTTTTGACGTTATTCTGGAACACCCTGTATATATAAATTTATATATATATATATATATATATATATATATATATATATATATATTTATATATATATATATAGATATAAATATAAATATATATATAGATATATTTAGATAAATATATATATATATATATATATACTGGGTGATTCATGAGGAAATGTCAATACCTCAGGTACGGATTCAGGCCCCAAAAATAAACATAAAAGTCTGTATAAATATGGGTCCGCAAGACCTTCGTTTTCAAAATACGTAGTGTTAAAATTTTTATTTATTTTCTCTATTTTTTAAATAACATCTATGATAATGTATATATTGGAGTAAAAATTGGTATCCGGGTGTTTTTTAGTATGACGTATTCGAATCTAATCTTAGTATAGCTTTTACTTGTAGGGGGCGCCACCTACACGTCTTCTTACAATCTGGAACAATCACAACTTTTTGGTACGGACCTGTATTACATTTTAAGTAAATTAAATAATTCTTTTGTCATTTTAACGCAACCGTTTTCTAGATATTTGGATTTAAAAAAATTACGACGCAATTGATTTTATTATAGCATATAAGTATTGAATTATGTTCAACAAAACATAAGCTAGGTTTTATAATTTTCTAAAATTCCACCATTTTTTTAACACCCTATTCGAAATTTCGAAAACGAAGGCCTTGCGGAACCATATTTATTTTGACTTTTATGTTTATTTTTGGAGCCTGAATCCGTACCCGAGGTATTGACATTTCCTCATGAATCACCCTGTGTATATATATATATATATATATATATATATATATATATATATTTATATATATATATATATATATATATATATATATATATATATATATATATATATATATTTATATATATATATATATATATATATATATATATATATATATATATATAGATACAGTGGCGTACCCAGGGGGGGAGCCATGGGGCTTCAGCCCCCCCCGAGATTTATAATAGTAACTAAATAATTTGAGGATGAAATGTTTCTAACATAAATTTTACATGTTGATTTAGTGAATTTTGTACAATAGTACAATAGGTAAATATATGTTTTGTTTCATATACAACATATATGTAAGTTTATATTTAATGAATAAATTATTTAATTTCTTACTTAAATGTTACATTTTGATGCAACCCCCCCCGAAACTCAATCCTGGGTGCGCCCTTGTATATATATATATATATATAAATATATAAATATATAAATATATATATATATATATATATATATATATATATATATATATATATATATATATATATATATATATATATATATATATATATATATATATATATATATATATATATATATATATATATATATATATATATATATATATATAGGTGTTCATCCCTTATTTGTGTCTCTTAAGTTTAATCAGTTAATTTTTGTATATTTCTGTTGTAAGAAGAGTTTTATTTGTCTAAAAATATTTCTGCTGTAACATCTTACTAAATTCTGTCTTCATTAATCTTGAAGAATATTGAAGATATTGTTATATGTTACTCGATTATGTTTCTATTGTTCAGTAATGAGTAGGTGTATATATTTCTTATGTTTGAATTATTTTAAGTATAATATTCCTCAATTGAAGTTTATTGTGTTTGTTTGTCGATTTGTCAGTTCCTAATAAAATAAGCAATATCCAATATTTTGACACTTGAAGATTTATGTGATTTCGAATATATATTTAGGGTATGTATTTTAGAGCATAAAGCACAATATACGTTTCTGTTTTTCACTAATTTTTTTGCATATGTTTTTTTCTACGAATTTTGTGTTTTTCTTCAGTTTATTGTATTGTGATATTAAATAAAACAATATAAAGAATAATAAAGAAGGAGGCGAGTGAAGAGTTGTCCTAAATTAATTTCAATTTTGAACTAGCCACATATAATTTTAATAATTGTAGTTCTTGTAGATAGATAAGTACAAAGAAATAAATAAATACCTCGCTTACTAGACTCGTGGTCAATTAAAATAATTCTACTTTCTTATCTTATCATTTTTCTGAGTTATTTACCAACTCCGCTGCTACAAACTACTTAGAATGAAATCATATCTAGGATATTTAAAGTAAAATGTTTTATATGCAACCAAGTTCCACTTGATTAGATCTGAAGGCCATGACTGGCATTTAACATAGTAATTGCGGTGCAATAATACAATAGAAACGGGTCCGAAATAGTGAGCCGGATTTCTTAAGTTTTTTCACATACTAAATGCCAGAGAAGCGGAAAATTTGAATGAAAATGTTGAAAAAAGGTGATAGTATCTCCGTTTATGAAGAATTTCTTCTTGCCAAGTGTATTTTGAGTATTTTATACTGTTTCAGAAACTTCATTTGAATTATTTGTATGTGTTGAATATGAAGTTGCTTTTCAAATTTCTGGAAATTCGTGAAAACTTCATTTGTTTGGTCATAAACAGTAGCCATTAAAAGTGATTTTAATTTTTTTTGAAAATCTTTTCAACACGTAGAGTCAAAAGAAAAATCCTTATAAACGAACATTTTTAAAGACAATTTCACTGAAGTTTCCTTCTATCTTCTTCAATCTACACCAGGCGAGAAAAATTGGTATATGCAATTTCGTACTGCTGGCGCGGCTTTTTTGGCAGCATTTCTAGTTTGACTCTTTTTGCATCCTCTTCAATGTTAATTAATTGGTAACAAATCATCACTTTTATTCGGATTAATATTTTTGTCGAATGACATTTTTTCAACTGTTTTTGTCACTTACTAATTACGATGTTTACCACAACCCACAACATATGCGATGCTTGTTAAAAAATCAAAAATAATTAGTTGTCAAGAGATGTCAAAAATATGCGATTTTGACTTTTATTTTGTTACCAAAATAGGAAAGGTGTGTACAAAAAATAGTGTATGATATTTGTGTTAAAAGTGACTTTATTTTGTTCGTGTTCTCCACTCACAAAATAAAGTATCACTTTTAATACTAATATCATAAATAGCTATTTATTTATTTGACGTAAGTAGGTACTACACAAAAACAGTGAAATAATTGTTGATATGTCAACACTTCAAGAAGTCTAAGAACTATATTGAAATACGACTTGAATGGGCGTAGGTACATTCAAAATGATTTTTCCAGTACTATTTTCTTGGTTACCCAACAGCACTTGGTACTTAAAAATAAATTGAATTACATGAAATTAATTTTCAATTATTATATATGAATACTTCTAACTTTTAACACCAGTATCATAACTATAAAATTGGTTTTATTCATTTTTGACTAATATATTTAAATATGAAATTATATTGTTATACAATATTTTCTTTCGTCTTAATTTAATTCGGAAATTAATATTATCATTAACTTTTCAACTAAGTAACAAATTTTCGAATTATTGATTTTGTGTAAGTTATCACAATATATGTTGAGAAATAGTTTAAGAATTTTTGATATTCAAATGTGTCAAAAAGAGTCTATGAAGATAGTGAATATGGGAGAAAGTTTTGAATTCTGAAATTGTTTTTAATGTTACAATATTGCGGATAGTTTTTACAATATAAAATATCCGAAATATTAATATTTGAGAATGGATTAATTAGTATTTTAGTTAAAATACAATTATTTTCGTTCAAAATTATTCAAATTGTTCAATTTAGTAAATAACATCAATAACTAGGTATTAGATTGGTAGGTACGTAGATATCTTATCAATGAATGTGAAAAATCAATTATTCCAATAAAGATCCACATTGAAAAATCGTTCATAATAAAAAAATGATGAAAAATTATAATATAAAATAAAAAAAATTATCAATTAAAAACTTCAGTTTACAAACTCGGAAACAGCAAAAATCAAATATTCAACAATGATAGAGTATGAAACTTACCTTGGTTTCCGCTCATGTTGACTTGATAAAATATGTATTCTGACTAATGGTGATATCACTACTTATTATCTCTGAATGAAACGGAGTTGAAGAACGCCCATTTTATAACAGGAAAAGTAGTGAAGCGCCGTGTGCACTGCGATTATGACGGAACAATCAATACAGTGTGATGTGTGCAACAGTTGTTCTAGAAGGTGCCCAAGCACCAACGGAAGATGACTATGCGCTTTTTCATTTTTTATCGACGAATAACGAAATTGTAAAGTAGTGTGCCAAATTGGTAATTACGTGTGATGGAGACATGACGGTTATCTCATCTCATGGAAATTGATTATTGATATACTTAGTACATTTACACTCACAATCAGGGCCGGCCTAAGGCGAAAATTGCAAGTGTGCTAGACTCAAATTTTATGCCCCTGCAGGGGGGTCTGGGCGGGGTATGGAATTTTTTGAAATTTAAGGTCCAAAAACACAGTTTTTGTGCTTTTTTGCGCCTTGTAGAACATTAAATTTATGTATGACAATTTGATTCATTATTGATTGACTTGATATGTTCAGTACTCTTCCTTGTACTATAACCACTATTATGTCAAATAAACTAATGAAAGCTTAACTCTTTATTGTTCTTGTGAACATAAGAGAGTTGTTCTTTACAGTTTACTAAGAATAATTATTTTCCCAGCAGTAAGTTTGTGGATTTTTCCATATTGAATTATACCAACTGATACTGTGCAATTTTCAGCTAACCGAAAACTTAGGGTTTTTGAAGTCCAATGCTATTCCAACGAAAAATCTTCCACTTTTATCGAAATCTGAACCTAGGCCATCATCCAGAGATTCTAGATAATTGTATTTTCTTTCATGTAACAACCAGAGATACTATTATAATAATATTAATAAATAATGTTTATTTGCACAACCAAAATAACAGTTTATCATAACATCAAGAATATGAAATAAAACTTGACCTATAGCTAGGTAAAAACTGAAATATTCAATTATATAACCAGGAAAAACAGAGATTCTATAAAAAAACCAGACTCTCAGAAGTCCACCGTACTTTTAGGAGAGCTGTTATACGTCAGGAAAATTCGAAAAATATAATAACTCATTACGTTCAAATTATTCAAGCAGAGTATTCATGTTAATCCTCCTTTTATTTCATGTTGTTTCTTTCATTTGTGCTGGTAAGTACTTAGTTTTGTCCATTATACTCAAAACCTCTTCAGTTGGTAATGAAAGTAGACATGTCAGAGATGTTTTCTTGAAACTTTTGAAAGTTTTTTTACTTTTCAAATAAATAGGTGTTCTATCATACTGCCTTTTCATGATGTATACATAGTTCCTCTAACCAATTAATTTATTCGTCCTCTCCTTTATTTTATTATTGATTTTCATGTTCAATGATAAAAACTCAGTGTAAATTTCAACTTAATGTAGGTAGGTTATCTACTGTTGAACAGAGATATTATTGTCCTCAATCGAAACACAATGAACCACTGGAAAATACGAAGTCCAAAAAAACACAAATTACGAAAGCTAAACGTTCGAAAACCTCAAAATGAAATGAACGTAAATACCATGACAAACAATGTAAATAATCCGTTAATGGCCCATGCTTTAGTACCGATATTAGCCGTTCCGGCGCTACGATCTTAAATTCAGACGCCAATTGGCTAGAAAATCAAAGCCGGGGGAGGAAGGCAGGAAAATAAGTCACAACACTTACCGCGTCCCGCCACGAGACGACTGTTCTACTCTACTGACCTTGGACTTGGTTAAGGGCATCAGACTTACTGTATTTCAGAACTAATTGGGGTAGCCGGGTAGATCTTCGGTTTTACATTGAATTTTAACTGTAATAGTTTTAAGACACAATTCCTCCTATAGTCGGCGGCAAATCATTGGAAGGTTGGGATTTTTAGTTGTGTGAATTAATTTTTCAATCCACAAACTGGCAACGACACTGGGCGAGGGGTGTAGAGGGGAGTGTACAGCTGTTTAGTGTCCAAGCTTCCAATGAGATGCCGGCGAGTATAGTTTAAATATTTCTGCCCAATATTTAAATCAGTTTCTAAAAATTTTCCAAATTTATAATTTTTTTTAAAAAAAATTGGTCAATTTAATGCCCCTCCAGAAGGCTTGAGTGTGCGGCTGCATACTTCGCACACCCCTTAGGCCGGCCCTGCTCACAATCTTCTCGTCTCTCAGAATCAATCAATCTATCCAAATATTATAAATAGGTAAACAATCAAACAGTGCCGGATTAGCCACGTAGCAAGAGTTGGGGGGGGGGGGGCGCTCCAACGCCTGTCTGACAGTAAAAAAAATAAGTTTATATAAGCGTGAAATACCTTGCATTTCTTAACCCTTTCCGGCCCAAATTATTTTTTTGAGGAAAAAATATTATGTATGGTTTGATAATGGTTTATTAGAGATACTCGAAGAAAATGAAACAAAAAGGATTATCCTGCAGGATGTGGTCACTCCACATAACCACAGTAGGAACATATAACCAAACAATATAACCTATTTTGCGTAATATAACATAAAACAGTTTTTGTCATGTTTCAAACACAATTCTACTTTGCAAGCTGAACATTTCTTACAAATCATAGAACTCATCTGCATGAAGATTTTCTAAATATTCAGTTATTGGGTTCCCAACCCTCCCGGATTGCCCGGATGACTCCGGTAATAATGGTCAACCTCCTGACTTCCCGGGGTGACTAATTTCCCCAGTTTTTTAAAATTATACGCAACCGCGCTCTTTTAATCAAACTTCGATTTTTAATGATTATGATTTTGTGGTAAAAAACTGTCAAATATTAGAAGCAGAGTATATATAAATTAAAAATAAATAAATGATTGACATTTTCTTCAACCCCCTTCTACTAAACTCCTTAAAAAAATCTCCCGGGTTGGTCCTTTCGAAAATTGGCAACCCTATTCAGTAGGTACTTGCTTCCTCAGAACTAAAATAAAAGATAACACGATTATGTAAGTGCCCAGTGGTCACTTCAGGAGACCCCAACAAAATTTGTAATTTCAATCAAATCAAATCAAACTGTTTATTTTGCCAAATTACTTACATTACTTCAAAACAATTGTAATTACAATTTAACTTTATAACTATTTGACAAAAATGGACTTCCCCGCGATTATAAAAAACCGATAACATTTGTCCCACATAAAAGTAAGGCAAATGGGAGAAAGCCCAGAAAAAAAAATTAACAGGGGTTATCCAGGAGTACAGGGGTTCATCTAGCCCGCTAATTGAGTGAGGGGTGACAGCCGTAAACAAAACCGTTCGGGGAAGGAGAATATTATAGGCACGTACCATTCCTGAACCATTCTGGCTAGCTAACCCGCGACTCCAAATTCAACCGGCGAAAAACAATTAAAATAAAAATTAAAAATTTCAAACAACAACTGAAAACAACGAATGAAAATCACACCCGAAGGTATTTAAGAAGAATGAAACATTTACGTTCAATATATTCATGAAAATGCATAAGTAAGATATAAGTAAATAACTTTGGAGCCATTTTTCCACGATTCATAAATAAAAATAACAAATTCACACAGTGTCAGCAGATCCTCTAAGTCTAAGTAGTGTCCAACTATAGTAAACAAATGTACGTTATACGCCCTTCGACTTATTTCGGTCTGTCTTCGATGAACACGTCAAATTTTGCTATGTTAGACAACCCACAAAACACACTGGTATACTGAAATAGCCAACGAGCAGTTTTACTCATGACTAACAAACTGTGGTCTTCCTAGCTAACCAGTTGCCCTGAAAGGGTTAAACGCGAATCGCTTAGGCTATGCTTCACTCATACCTAAAAATCTAAAACTCGATTATGTCATCTTAAATCGTATGTTGTATAATACCTACCACGAGAAACGTTGGTATCAATATCTACAACAATAATTTTAAATTGTAGGAACCACATTTCTGATAATTTAGCGCTATAAAATAGGATTCTTAGGATTCTAATGACTATCAAACTATTAGAATTTGATGTATACTTATATTTGGCATAACGTAAAAAACTGTAAAAAGCTCTTTAGGTGTTAGTCTAGCATTGCATTTTAGTTGCATCAGTTTACATTCCACCATACACACCAACACTTGTGACCCCCTGGCGAATGAAAAAGAGTGGTCCAAGTTTCTTGTCAGTTCTCATGGCTCAACCCCAATCAGCTAACTGACCGTAGGCAAATAGGCTCAAATATCTCTTTTACAAGTATCATGGATGTCATTTACTTACATGAATATAAATTTGAATTTGATTGTGCTTGTGTAGCTTTGATTGTAGGTACCTAATGAATATTTAAAATAACATACGAACTATTTTAATACCTAAGTTAAAGAAAAAGCCAACCAGTTTGATTTGAAAAAAGTAATTAAAAAAATATAGGAAGTTTATTTTTAAAACTGGTATATCGTTACACGCACACAGATATACGTGTTCCTGCATAGCCGCTCCGGGTTGTCACGCACACACATTTTCGGTTTTATTCTCTAATCTGAGTTTAAAACCATATACTTGAGATCCTAAAGCAAACCAAGGGCCTCTTGGCCGCTACAGGCCCCGCGCTGGCTTAATCCGACACTGCAATAAAATCATAGTCAAATTAAGATATTACCTAATGTGAACTAGGAAAATTCTTATATATATATATATATATATATATATATATATATATATATATATATATATATATATATATATATATATATATATATATATATATATATATACATATATATATATATATATATATATATATATATATATATATATATATATATATATATATATATATATATTATATATATATATATATATATATTTATATATATATATATATATATATATATATATATATATATATATATTAGTTCAGTGTATTCACTCCGACCAAGAAGAGCTACCTGAAGATGGCAAATGTAATTTTTGCCCGAAACTTCGAGCCAGACAACCAGATTATCTTCGCGAGAACCTGAAAAATCAACATATATATATATATATATATATATATATATATATATATATATATATATATATATATATATATATATATATATATATATAATGTTGAAAATTATGCCAAATAATATTTAACTTTATTTTCTCTCTACGGAAAGACAAAAAAAGTCAGTTTCAGAAGTACAGAAAAAAAGTTATTTTTGTTTTACTTTTCTGTTTGAGAACTGTTGTTACATCAGACTGAGTCTCTCAACGTTCATATGCCAAAAGCTTATAACAATAGATGTGTTATTTACCTAAGTCGGATTCTCTAATGGTCTAATGCTTTCATTTATGAACTTTCCGTAGTATTTCATTTAATATAAAACCTAATTTTTGATTCAGTGAACTCGGTACTGAACTTTGCATTATTCGGTTATTATATAATGTGCAAGAAAATCTAGACAATATAGCACTGTGAATATTTTGAAAAGGTGAAGTTCTCACTGCATGCAAATTTCAATTTAAATTAAAATTCAATTTAAAATTAATTTAGAAAAGTTTTGAAGGTACCTAGTAAAGTTATATCAATTAACAACCTATTCATTATAATGAAGTATTTCACGCCAGAACAATTCCTTTCATAAATTTGCAACTCTTAAAAACTGCTTACAAATTTGGAACTGCACCATCAAATATTTATTCAATAATACCAGAAATAGTATAAAAGAGAACACTATATTATGTTCATCGGTTTTTATCTGACAGACAATTTAGAACTGCTGGCAAACCAAAGACAGATAGCGACCTGTTTCTCCACTACAAGTAAAGAGACCATATATATTATAACCGTGGTTACACTTGCTGGCTAGGATTCGGCAGATCCCATACCAAACCCCGTGGTTGAATGGACTGCCTTGAATTTTTTTTCAGAGATTTCCTCGTGGCGTAGGTAGAGGGTACTGCTTGAAAACTTAAAAAGACGAAGGCTGGGACAGTATCCATCCTCTGAACCTTCCCCACCCCCTGTCTTCTACAAATCATTCGTTCTAACCCATTCCTTTTGCACTTGTACATACAAGTATCCTATGATTTGACTGAAGGAGATTAACCCCATTTCTTAAGCAGCCCACCTCCCTGACATACTTCAGGGAAGAATGAAATACATGTTCTTTCCATTCCTCAGTTACCTTATACAATATTTCTTTGGCGGCTTTTTATCGAGATGCTACTCAAGGATATGGAAGATTTAGAAAAAATCGAATGGAACTACCATTATCTTGATTATTTTCTTTCAAATGTTCGTTTCAGTAGCCTACATTTTATTTCCACAGGTCCCATTCTGATTGGAGAGATGCTTGGCATAAGGAGAAATACGTCCGCTGCAGAGAAATGCTTATTAAACATCTCTATTGGGCATGTGAAAATGATATTTACCGTATAACAAGAAGGAGACCATCTAAACGATTTGATAATATTCTGGAAAATGACCGTAAGTGTGATTTGCATTAGTACGAGTGATGAATCATGTTTTATATGGTCCAAGTTACAGATATTGAAGATAATTATATTTTAGCTAAGTACTTATTTAACGAACTTCAATGAATTTGAGCTCGATATTTTTGAAAGAAAAATACTTAGAAATATTTTTATTTTAAGTTTCGATTGTATTATACGTCACTAGAGCAAACTAATGTACTAGTAAGGGACTTATCAAATGGTATTTTATTCCAGTGGAATATCCTTGGATAGATGAGAGAAACGCTAAGGTTTTCTTACGTTCGAGAAGAAACATTGGAAAAAGAACTGGTTCAATCACTTCTGAATGCTGTAAATCTTCAGGGTGCACATGGGAAGAGTATGCAGAGTATTGTCCAACAAATAAGAGATATACATCTTATGTATGATGCGAAAAATGTGGGTCGGCCAGGGGCACTAATCTGAATATTTTTCAAAAATTTATTACAATCTATATATAAATAAATATATATATATATATATATATATATATATATATATATATATATATATACATATATATATATATATATATATATATATATATATATATATATATATATATATAATATATATATATATATATATATATATATATATATATATATATATATATATATATATATATATATATATATTATATATATATATATATATATATATATATATATATATATATATATATATATATATATATATATATAGAGCAGGCGACTGAGAGGAATTATATAATTTGTATCATTTACTATTGATAAAATTACAAAATCTGAAAATATGTGCATTCCTATCTTATCAAAATATTTCGTAAAATTCAATAACTGTCTTGAATTGAACTATCAATAAATAAGATAAATAATAGATAACTATATTTAATGTAAACATTTCACAGAAAAAGTGTTTCCTATTTAATGGAACTAAATAGCTCCTTATCATAAAATAGTTAATTTGATATTGAAGAACTTGTCAATAATTGTTTGATATCATTAAACAATTAAGAAGATGTTTGTACAAAAAAAAAGGAAGAGTTCAGGGTTGTAAGTTAAGAGGATGATGTGAATATTCTTGAGTTACTGTTACTTGTGGTTTTGGACATAAGAACCATAAAGTTATTTACATAGATATTTTTTTGTTGGAAGAACTTCATTCTAAATATTGTTTACAATTTTTGCATTTCAATTCTATGGATTTCAATAAAGTAAGTAATTTTTTTTCCAAATTCTGTGAGGTCGAAAGATGTTAATAAGTTATTTTATTCCTCTTATCAAAAATTCAATTAATCCTTATACTTTTTCGTACTGAATTGAATTAAATGAGAATTTTCTCTATAAATCACTGCGATGGTATATTATAGTTATCTAATATTTGTAGTATCCTTTACTCTTCCTTTGATAGGTAAATAAAATAAGTGAAAGAAAATCAAATTTACCAATACACAAAAACAATACCTACTTAACTTAAATAACAAATTCAATATTTATCCTGTGTAAATTTTTTCGTATAATTCAAAAGTGCCTACAGCACAGAAGACTGACACTGGAGAATATTTTGCAACTCTTATAATTTTCTGAATGTTAAGAAACTATATTTGAATCATTTCACAGCTTTATAAAACTCTAAAATAGTATTATTTACTGAGTGAACCTTTTAAAAATGGTAAATCAATTAGGTATCTCATTTTGGATATGAGTGTATTTTCTTTATATACCAAACTCTCAACAGAGACTTTTCATGGGTTTTCTCATACCAACTCTTAATAGTAAGCAACATTCCAAACGGAAAAATTTTAAAAATATTTTAGTGTATTAATTTATTTGCACCTGTTTATGAAACTTAATTATATTTCATTAGTTCCTATTAAAAATGAAGAATATAATTGTTAAAGGGTGTGTTCCGATATACACTGCGAGCACTGTTCAGTGCTCTTACTGGGGAGAAATTCGTTCCGTTATAGACTGACAGTATACAGTCGCAGTATCCTAGGAAAATATATGACGTCATAAATCGTCGCCATTTTTCTACTGTGAACACTGGTGTTTTCGAGGTAAGGTGCTCTCAGTGGTGATCACGTGATCAACAGCGTTTACTCGTTTAGACATTTAACAGCTTCCGTCATTTAAAAATACCGGCCGTTAAAAACAAAAATTATGTATGAAATGAAAGTAACTGACGAAATTTATAATCGCGCAATTATTGCGTATTCCATTAGCTATAAATTTTTCTTTCAGTTAGATAATAAATAATTATTTGTTGAAATAAGTTCATCACTTTTACCGTGGATAACCTCATTTAGATCATTCGGTCATTAAGTTATTATACATTAAATTACTTGAAAAACAATAATTTCTTTTACTAAAAAGTATATTTACTTTTATTATGCGATTAAGTCAACTGACAATCACTTCAATATTCATTTTTTTAAATATAACTACATTTGAAAAAAGATGTCGATCACAGTATACTGTACTGCGTTCCTTTTTAAACAGTAACCAGTATAGCAAACTATAAAGGAACGGATTCGCAGTATACTAAATTGACGTCAAACCTTACAGTGCTCGCAGTGTATATCGGAACACACCCATAGTCTGTCCAGCGACCGTTGGCGTGTACGTCACCAATTGTATATGACGTCGATCGTGAACACTGTTGCCAGACGTAATAAATAATCTTAAATCTAAATAGCTAACCCAATTTTCAACAGAATGAGATATCTTGCATGTTTGACATGGCGGGGATTTTTAGCGGTAAATTCAAATTGACCATTATTCCCTACCAGAAGTGTCTATCTATATGAAATCCATATTCATCGATCGATAAATCAAACTTAATTAAAAAATCTTCTAGGTTACTCGGCGACTGTCAAACGTCAAATGCCGATTACCGGCGGCGCGTTGGTCGAGAGGGTCCGACAACATTGCAAATTTTTCAATTAAATGACAACTTAACATTCAACTTATTTTCATTACTCTGAATGTTAGTTTTTCTTGAGAAATACATACGATTTGATATGTTAAGAACAGAATATTTGTCGTAATGGATGATCCGGTCACTATCATCATATAACTACTTTTTCAGAAAATTACTTACGACAGATATAAATTTTGACCATTTCGAATTTTATTTATTTGGGTAGGCAGCCTTGCGTCGTTATTTGCGCATGACTGTGACGTACACGCCAACTTAGACTGGACAGACTTATAGCAAACTTATTTTTGGGTTCATTTTCTTAAGATACAGTCAGTAGTGTATCAAAGACTCCACATGTTTTAGATTGATAGCACGTTCAGAAGAGTATTATGATAATCATTAGCGTACATCCAAAAAAAGTAGTTTCCAATATAATAGTAAAACTTGAACTACCTAAGCCAATGACATTTTTTTTTAGAAATATTGGCTCCTCTGTTGACTGAACGATTGTCTTTTCACTCTATAAAATAAGAAGTAAATTTCATATCTGGAATATGAATCTAACCCTAAGCATAATATGAACATGATATTTATTGCGTTTCAAATCAAGCAAATGACTCTCAAGCAATTTGTTGATGTAAAATGTCGCAAACACCCAAATTATGTGAATACCGAATATAAAAATAGAATATGTAAGAAAGAATCATTTTCATAACAAATTTTGACGTGTAAACATTTTTTAATCTGAACCCAACACAATACTCCTATATATGAAATTGGAAATGATTATGGCCACTTGAACATTAATATTGAAAATATACGATAATTCCAATGCATCTTTATTTCTCCACCCATCATCCAAACTGAAGATATAAAAAATTAAAAACAATCAACTACAAGAATTTATTTATCCTTCAATTTTTTTTGTACATTATCAGTTCTTTTCAAAAAATTAATATAGTACACAATCCAACAATAAATAACACCTATGGAACAATAAACTGATGTAATCATTAATGGTAAGAAAGGTAGTTTATTCTGTAATCCCAATAAACTATGAACAAAATTTTCATATAAATAAACAAGACAGAGGCCTAAGACATACAAACTTTCAAAGATACTCAACAAAGGTAATGAATATTTACAAATATTAAGAGTATACACCTTGGATAAGCTGTGGAATGAATACATGGAATAAAGTAACAATAAGAGAGTTTTTACTAAAAGTAGACTCTTGGGAAAAAGAAGAGGAAATAAAGAATAGTGTCCCACGGTGGAAAGTATCAGAAATATTTTTGCGTCATACGAATCAATTATAGATAACATTCTGAAAAGAAGATATAAAAAATAATTACGTAAATATACATCTTAGGGGCCATCCATAAATTACGTCACACGTTAAGGGGGTGGGAGGGGGTCGACGAAGTGTGACATTGTGTGACAAGGAGGTAGGGATGTGACCTCGATTCGGAAAAATCGATTTGTCAATAATCGATTTTTTTTATTTAGAGATAAATCGATTTGTGAAAAATCGATTTAAAAGAAAAATAATCGATTTTTCTTTATACTTCGACTTTCTATACGAAAAATGCCTATTCGATGTATTAGTGGAAATATATTATGAATATTTAATTTTAATTTAATTAAAGTGAAAATTATTCAAGATAATAAGTATCAAAAAATAGCCAAATGGAACATTTTCAGATTTTCTTACTTTCGCCAGCAACTTTTAGTAGGAGTAGGAGTTTTACTCATAGAAAGACATTTTTATGGATTTAACGACAATTATTTTGACACTTCAAAAGATGAAAATAAAAACCATAGATATAGAGTACAGATATATATTAAGATTTCTATGATAAAAACAAAAAAGATCACAACTTGTTATATCGTGGGGTGAGTACTACAACTAGGTAACTACAAATTTGGCGAAATCTGGGTAAGTGCACAGATAAATCCCATTAGGTGAGGTCCACACCATACTACAACTAGGTATCTGTTGTAGACATTTTACAGGAGTTATCTAGAGTTTTCAAAACTATATAAGTTGATGATCAGAAAGAATGTTCGATCTACAACTAGATAAGTTCACTTATCTAGTTGTTACCATTAGCAGAACTGCAAGATTGAAGCAACAATTAGGCAACTCAACATGTCTAGTTATAGCACTACAAGTTATGGTAAGGCTTTCTACATTTTCGAGCTAGTTGGATGTAAACAGTGTGTGATATTTAGTGCTTTATTGTTCTAAAACTCCAAGATGCCTTCAAGAGCAAGACGTATATTGCAATTATGCGACATCAACATAAGTAAGTAAAATTGTATTACCTCATTCATTAAAATACCGTTACCGACTCAATAATTTACTTAGGTAATTGTAGATACTAACTCATTTTGTCAATATCAAAGAGTGTTTAAAAAGATTTTCAGACTAGAACTTACAGAGCAATGAAATAGAATGCCGAAATTTAAATGATCGGAATAGTCGTTCGGTTAGCGTGCCTTCATCGGTTTGTCACGTTTGTCAAACGTATTTGAAAGAGACGAAAACAGCGCAGCCAATAGGTTATGCCGTCTAATGAATTCTACCGGGTTAATGGCGGCGATTCGTTTGATGTGATCTTCGGCGGCACGGTAAGCATAGAAAGCAATCAAGGACACCGTATTAAAATTTAATTGTAATGTATTTACAATTCAATACTGTAATTTTAACTTTTGTTTTCTTCTCAAATCTCAGAAAATTTCGATTTGCAGTTGAGACCTGGTTGATATCTGATCACCGCTCGCATAGTTATATCAGAAAATGCGTGATGCAGGTGCCGGGTTGAAGTACCTTATTAGTATTAATATTTTATTTTGTATTTAATTTCAAATCAGATTCGATTCCAGTTTAATTTCCTTCAATTCAGGTAGATTAGGAAAATATATCATAATTTTACAATTTACATTCATTTATATTGATGTAGGTAACGACTGCAGATTGAAATCAGAAGCTAGATCATGTAGTCCATCCTCTCGTCATCACCCAATACCTGAAGATCACAGAGCATATATCCTTACTGGGCAGACTTGTGAGTAACTATTCATCAAACAATCAATTATTCTAATTTTATATTTTTCGTTACTAGCGTTACTGCCAGAAGAAATGGGGAATTTAAATGGTACATCCTACGATAGCAATTCCATCCCTGGGCCCAGTCATCCGGCTGAAGCCAACACTAGAAGACCAGGTGAGAAACTCGACACTCTCAACTCAAATTATGATTCGGATGAGGAAGTTGACGAAGAGCCTTTGTTCTCATCAGACCACTCTGAATTTTGCCCAGAGGAAATGTCTACAGACGAAACCCATGTAAGTGACACTGACTACCACCATACACATCGGATCCCAAACGTGAAGAACAGCAGTGGACGTCTCGATGGAATGGAGCTGTTTCCAGAGTCAACGGCGAAACCTCGAAAACGGCTTGGATGTCAAAGCAAATGGGCAAGGACTTTAAGCAAGAAGAAGAGGGCTAAGGGCGAATCCTATGTCTCTTCACGGAAGAAAGTCATTCCTGCTATCCAAATGAAACCCCCGTGCCAAAACTGCAGGAGCCAATGCAACGCAAAAATCTCGGAAGAGGAGCGAAATAGGATTTTTTCAGCCTATTATGCATTAGGTGAATATAGCAGGCAGAGGGATTTTATTCATGCCAACACTGAGAAATTGACTAAAAAGCGTATAACAGCCGATAATTCAAAACGCAATTTCACCGTCACATTTTATCTTCCCAGCAAGGAAAAAAAAGTTAAAGTGTGCAAGACAATGTTCCTCAATACCTTGGGAATTAAAAAAGGGGTTGTAGACATAGCGATGAAAAAGCGAACCACCGAAAATACTAACCAAGAAGATAAGAGAGGAAGACACATCAAGAAGCAAACTCCACCAGCTATTATTCAAAATGTAAAAGCACACATAGAAAGATAACAAAAATCTATAATTTTTTATTATTATTTTGTTTTTGCTCAATTTTCATTTTTCACTTTGTAAATTTAATTAAATAACATTATAATAAATATTATTAACATTATTGTCAATAAAAACTTATAAATACTAAATAAACTATTCATTTACTACCCTGCTTGCTAAATGTGTTTGAATTATTTAGTTTGACTCTAACATTGTGCTATGAAGGCTTCCTAAATTGGATTTGAAAAATCATTTATTTAAAACAACGTTGATCATTTGGTATGTAAGTACTTCTAACTCAACATCAAAAATATCTTTATTGCTAAAACTAGGTAACTGATTTTTTTTTAGGATACATTAAATTTTAAGGACTGTTTTTCGTCAATTCTTACAAAATTGTGGCCAAAACGAGACATAAATACTTCTAATTAAATATAATCCAGAAATGGTAGTAAAATAACTTATAGTTTAGTCTCCACAATCTTCCAAAATCTTGGTAAAACTTTAGTTTGCGTTTTTCTCGAAACAGCTGATTTGTAGTTACCTAGTTGTTGTATTGACCCCACGATATATTAGTACGTACAGATGGCGCTCATTTTTTTATCGACTTGTTCAGTAAACTTATCCATTTTTTCATCCATCGCACAGATAGCACCCTTTACAAAAATCGATTTAAAATGTGTAATTCTTATAATCGATTTATTAAAAATCGATGTTTATCATTAGTAAAATCAATTATAAAAAAATCGACAATGAAAAAAAAATAATCGATTAAAATAAAAATCGATTATTTATTCACATCCCTACAAGGAGGTAGGAGGGGTCCTAAATTTCGTGACGTCACATCAGCTTATGCTGATAAAAAAAACAAATTGTACAAGAAGAAGCTTATAAAAACTCAAACGAGAACGAAGTGGCTGCTATGCCAGTTATAAATAATTTATCTTAAAGGAGTGGGTTCAAAGTCGATTTTGACTCAAGATTATTAAGTTTGTATCTTTAATTAATATAATTCTATTAATATTTTTTGTTTTGTTAATTTCTTTAATTAATATAGTCAATCGTTTTTTGTTTTAATTTCTTTACTTAATATAATTAATCGTTTTTTGTTGTGTTAATTGTTTGATTTGATGTTAATTTTATTAAAAAATAATTTTAATGGAAATAAAACGCTTTTTTTCATTCAATAATTTCTAAATGTAAATTTGCAAAATATGTGACGTCACACTAGGAAGGGGGGAGTCTCACAAATGTGACCAGCTGCGACAAGGACGGGGGAGGGGCAAAAAAGCATGAAATTCATGTGACCTAATTTATGAATGACCCCTTATTGTTTATATAATGTTGATATGACTGAATGTTACTTACGTAAGAGGAATGATACCCATCAAAATTGCTTTTTCGTGAACATGCCATCCAAAAAGAAATGAGGTCAAGGAACAAAGTACTATACATCGTACAAAGTCAGAACTTCTGTTCAGTTTCCATAATTTGCATAAACAGGGTACAATCAAGGCCAAAGAAAGTAACACAGATACTCTAGGTGTAATATTTGGCAAAAAAGAATGAGAATATTCTTGTACTAATCCTCCCGTCATAGCAGCTTTGTTTTCTTGTAGTTCAAAACCAAGTTTTGATGCTGAAATATATAAGATTGTCTACTTTCTCTTTATGTTGGAAAACAGATCATGAACAGTATACCTACGATAAATGCACCTTTATCAACAATATTATATAAGGCCCAAATATTTGGTGCCCAGTAAGCATGACATAATCCCCGCTTCAAAGGAAACAGTCTGGACATAACCTGAAGCATAAATTTAAGTCAATAATAACACATGTAATACATTTATAGAGAATTAATGATAATTATTTAATGTTTATGGTCTATATGATTAAATATATTATGGACGAAAAAACTAACTTGAAAATAGAGGATCCTCAACAAATGTCAAACGTTATGAACAATTATTTTTGTAATGTTGGAAAGAATTTAGCTAATAAAATTAAAGAACCTATGCATAAAAAACTCACTTTACCACCTATAAACCAAAAAACTATTTTTTTACATTTGACCAACCATAAAGAAGTACTAAAAATAGTTAAGAAAATGAAGAATAAAAAAGGTGGTATTGATGGGATAAGTACTAAAATTATCAAAACTTTAGCTGACTTTCTTGCTGAGCCTCTCTCACATATAGTTAACCATTGCTTTATTAATGGTGAATGGCCTAATGAACTAAAATGTGCAGAAATAGTACCAATACACAAATCTAAAGAAAAATATAAACCCTCCAATTACAGACCTATTTCACTGATCTCAAATTTTGCAAAAATCCTTGAAAAAATTTTTCACAACAGATTAATAAATTTTATACATAAATCTAACATCATTTCTAATAAACAATATGGCTTTTTAAAAAATAAAAGTACGAAAGACGCATTAAATTTCATAATCGATAAAATTTTGCTTAAACTTGATAAAAGTAGTCCAATAGCTATCACTTTTTTAGACCTTGCCAAAGCTTTTGATACTGTAAATCACGAAATCTTGCTAAAAAAATTATATAACTACGGAATCAGAGGAAATGCTTATACTTTGATTTCTAGTTACTTGAGAGGAAGGCTGCAGAAGGTCAGAATAAATGGAAATTACAGTGACTTTGAGGAGGTGAATGTGGGTGTTCCCCAGGGAACAATCCTGGGACCACTCTTATTCATACTCTATGTTAATGATCTGCTCATGAATACGCCTGAGGGCCAGATTGTCTCATATGCTGATGATACAGCAGTCATAACTGAGGAATCAAATAGGAAAAAATAACTTTTGGAAATTGTTGTGATAGTGTACCTGAAAGATTGCACGTTAAAATAAGTAATCAAGAAGTTAAGAGAGTTGAAAGTTGTAAATATCTGGGTCTAATAGTAGACTATAGGTTGAGATGGAATTTGCATGTTAACTATATATTAAACAAAACAAAATATTTGGTTTTTATATTTTTCAAGTTATCAAAAATAATGCAACATAAGACGTTAATGATAGTCTATTACGCTTTATTTAATAGTGTGCTCAACTATGGTATAATAGCTTGGGGTGGAGCTTATTCCACGCAAATCTCTTTGCTGCAAAGAAGGCAGAATAGAATTTTAAAAATAATCAACAAAAAAAACTTCATATATGAAAATCAACCTTGCACAATAGAACAACAATTTTCACTTGAATCTCTACTATATCATTATGTAACTTTATGAGAATTATGTTCAAAATCAACAAGTGCAACTAGAAATAAATCTGTACAATTGCCGAAAAGAACATTAAAAATAAGTAAAAAAAGATCTTATATCCTAGTCTTTAATGCATTACCTAATGAGCTAAAAAATATTGAAAATAAAATTAAAAGAAAAAAGCAGCTAAAAGAATACATTAGACGTAATAATATTCAATTGTGCATCAGGTGATGACTGTGATACAAACGAAAGATTTTTAGAAAATATTTAAAGCCTAGTTTTTTAAGTTACTTGGAGTTAATTATATTATTTTTTAGTTTAATTTTAATTACTGGCCTCACGCACAGGTAACTTTGATTACCTCTGTGAGGATATACTATTTATATTAGTGTTTAAGCTATGTATTTTGTATATTTAAAAAAAAAACTGGTAATAAATACAATACAATATAAATGAAATGTGAACAAACATATAAACTAACCTGTGGCAAATGGCCTAAGAAAGGCATGAAGCTAAGAAAAAACACTCCAATAACTACTGATCCCAATTTGATCGTATTCAACCAACATTTCTTATTTGTAGTTGCCACAATCACTGTTTCATTTAGTAGACAATAGTTCTTCAACAGAAATATAAAGTAAGCTGGTGCTGCATACAAATAAATGTGCTTAAGATTTAATAAAACTGTAAACCATAAAGCTGATTTTATGTAGTCTTTCTGAAACATAAAAAAATACCATCAACTTACAAAAAACTAATAAAGAAAAATATAAATATATGAAATTGATTATTATTAATTATATAACAAAAGTTAATGGAGAATTTTAAATACCGAAAACAATTCCTGTCATTGTATCCTTGAAACTAAAGAATTTCAATGTTTAAGTAAATTAACAAATTAAGTAAATTAACAATATCTATTTTCACTTCATTAGGCAAAGTATTTTTTTTAAAGGTGGTTTATGAATATCTAATATTTATAGGTCAATCATTTGAACATTTTTGGACTCAAAAACATATTTCAAAACTCACACTCCACATATATGATATTGATATTAACAAAATACCATACATAAAACCATTGTACTGAAAATGTATATGGTCCAACATTATAAGACCACAGTTAGTTATAAGTAATATTGGTAGTACTACATCTGCTTTCCAACCCTTTGGTATAACTTTACAACACCTAAAATATCAGAAAAAATTTACTTTAAAATATAGCAACATTTACCTATGTTATATTATACAAGTTATTATATAAGATTCAAATGAAAAATAGGACGAATAAATATTTTTTAATTTCACCAGTTAATGGAATTATTATAGTTGAATGAGAACTTATAAAACCTCTGCTTTATTATTTACTACATGATAATAGTAATTCATTAAAATACATAACTAACAATAATTCTTTATTATATGAAAAATATACATATATACATAAAACTTACCTATACACCCCATAACAAAATAAAATATCCATAAAAATAACAGACAGTCTTTGAAATAAAATAGTTGCTTTAGATTCATACTTCAAATTATCAATAATCAACATATTTTCATCGAAAAGACGAGCTATGAAACTCAGCAAATACTCAAACCAAGCGAAAAATGGTGGATAATCGAGAGTCCATTCTGAAGTTTCCTCGAAATACCATTTATTTACTGGTAAACTGTGTGTTATTGCTAGCCAATTCCTATGAACTTCAAAGTCAGTAGAATGACTGAAAAATTAATATGACGGTTTATCTTTCAGCTCTATCCGTACCAGTATTCAAAAAAATACCGAAAATTCAAAGTGAACTTAGATATACATACTATGCAGGCATGAGTAGAAGTTTCAAGGAGGCTGCAAAGAGAGTAATTATTGCAATCATTTTACTAATTTTGACGATTCAAATTAATATAAAGATCATGTTATCCAAAATTCTTTTGGTTTTTATTATTTAGTTGACATATTGGTTCAAATTTTCAGTAGAGTTTGTAGGTTAGATCATAAAAAAATAGTTCCATTCAATATCCTAGAAACAATGGAACTACTACTAAATTGGCGGTATTAACTACTAGAAGTTGTTATGAATCAGTCAGTAGTTATACTGTCTTTAGTGTCATTGTTATGATGAGTAGGTAGGTATGTACCATATAATTTTAAATTTATCTGAATCTGCCTGCTCTACTCTTTCATATTATCTTACACCTGCGCTTACCTGTCTTGAATTTAGGTATTAGGTGGTAAAAATAATTATTACATTAGTTTGTCTCAGAGTGATGAAATCAAAGGCAGAAAGAATATTACAATGAAAAAACGAAAAAACACGATATCAACTTCGATGACGTATCAAGTAGATAAAAAATTAAAATTCAAAGAGCTCTTTGTTTTGAGAACTTTTTCAACAGTTTAAATTGTTTTTTTAATTATGAGTTATCTTCGGTTTTCAACAGTTGGAATTTATATTTCACTCAAAATAACGTCCAAAACATATAAAAGGTATATTCCATTACTTTACTCGCAGGGACTGTAAGTTTTATGATGATGGGTTTGAGAGAATGGGTAACATTTTCCATGATTAATAAATGTTTTCGTAAGAAATGTCACACGCATATTTATTTTCAAAATAACTATTTTGTCTTTGATTTAGTTCACAAATTCTTCTAAGTTTCAAGAGATAAATACAGTTAACGATGAAACGTTAAAATTTGTCTAACATTTTTAGTTTCCTATTGATCCTATTTGTTTGTAATTTCGTAAATCCGAGTTTTTTGGCCCACGCTAAAAATGCTTATTTTACCTAATAACCGGTTGAATATTCATCATTAATGACATAGATCTCTTTAAATTCAAAATTATATATTAGAATATGAAAAACTTCAGTCATAAAATATTGAACAGCATTGTTTAAACCCGTACTTTGTAGGGATTGCTGTATAGCAATTTTTTTATTCATTTTTATTTAAGTTTATCTGAATGCAGCACTAATGCTGTTGATCATAGATTTTCTGTTTATGTTATGACTTTCGAGACGTTTTGACTTTCGACCTTTGTAAATTTATTTAGGTTAAATTGCCTCTGCCTTACGTCAAAAGTTCATCAGAAAAATCAGAACCAATAATATAATAAATTAAATACGATAGTTTCAATATTAAAGTTCAATTTATTTTCAAGTTATTGTATCTTTATAAATTATTAATAAATTCGTTATGATTCTTAAGGGGTAAGCTAATTATAAAAGACTATGCAGTCAGAGTATCTAAAGAACTGTCCCCAATGTAGGGACTTGATTAAAGGAAATGCAAAGCGTATCATTAAAGATTCATGTGGTCACGAAAAATGCCGTGTTTGTCTATTGTTAGATGTGGAAGGATGTCGACAGTGTCTGAAGAATGAGAATAATAAAACTTTAGATGACACCGAAAATATAAGTTGCCAAAATTTGCCAGATGATAATCATTATACAACAGTCATAACTTACACTAATGTATGTACTAACATTAGTAAGGACTTAATGTCTCCAATAGAAGAAAGTATTCACAATATTCCAGATGACATTCAAGAAAGTGAAACTAAATGCAACTCCAAAAATAAGAAAGCTACTGGCAAGCTAACTTCACATAAAAAAGTGAAGTCTCTTTCAATTAAGAGAGATTATAAAATAATTTCTATACCGAGTCATATTATTGTGGAAGGAAAACCACCAATATTCGTGTGTAGTATTTGCAATTCAAAGTTTCGAACTAAAGGCCATGTAAAGTATCATGAATTTTGTTCAGGAGGTAAGTGAATTCATTTTTTTAAATTCAGTGTGAAATCTTGAGCAGATAAAAAATATATTTTAAGTTCAAATTTCATTATTTTTCTGAAAAAAGCCAATTTACTTGGAAGAGTTATAGAGCAACATCATCATTTAATAAGCTTATAGATAATTACTTTTTACATATCTATATATTGCAATAATTAAATTTGTTTATGTAAATCCATTAAGTGAATGTGTTGGCTTATTTTATACTTTTTTCTCTTGTTAAATTGATCTGGCACTGAATGTGTTCATTTTTCTAGGAAAGAAACCATATGCATGTGATATTTGTAACAAATCCTTCATTCTCAAATCACAATTGCATGTTCACAAGCTTATGCATACTGGAAACAGACCCCATACATGCATAATATGTAATAAAGCATTCAGAGAAATTGGAAAACTGAAACGACATATGATTCTCCATAGCGAAGACAGGCCTCATATTTGTGACGAGTGTGGAAAGACTTTCAAGACACTAAGTTCGCTTAAGATGCACAGAGTAATACATACTGGAGAAAAACCATTTTCATGCAAATACTGCAAAATGAAATTTAATCATTGTTCAAATCTAAAAAAACACATGATTTCGCACTCTGGTAAGTTAATTAATTAATTAACTCAAACTAAAAAAATGGTAAATTTACTGTGTACTTAGTTTACTATAATAAATATTAGATATACATAAAAATCTAGGTCAGATAGTAATGGCTAACATAGCATTTTCCTTGTTTGTATCTATCAAAACATTATATAATGAAAATGATTTTACAATTAAAAGATTAAAATCAAATTTCTTCCCAATTTATGATTATCTGTTGAAGGTAAGATTGATTGTTTTTTTTTCAACTTGCCCAAGATATGTCTTTTGCAATAGATGTTATATGTGTAGCAGTCTTGTTTCTAAAAAAGTTTATAGAATCACTTCGATTTAAAATGTTCAAGTAATATTTTTTGTATATTTGGTTGTAAAGATATGAAAATATCGATATTGGTTTTATATGTATATATGGAATAGGTACTATTTAAACTATCATCTGTTCAATTCTCAACATTTGGCTGCTTGTCAACTCAATAATCATATATTCAATTCATATATTTATTCATCCTTTCAAGATGATAAAACACATATGTGTGAACAGTGCGGAAAGAAATTCAAGCAGAAATGGGCCTTAACTGTTCACCGAAAATCTCATCTCCACATTCGTAATTTTGTATGCAAAGAATGTAAACGAACTTTCACTTACAGCAAGGATCTAAAGAGACATGAATCTATACATTTAGGTAAGATGGTTTTTCTTTTCTCCCTTTATATTTCTTCAGTATTATATATATATATATATATATATATATATATATATATATATATATACAGGGTGTCCCACCAGGAACTGCATCGATGGATATATGGAAAACTAAACATAGGAAATATCTAAAAATGTGGCTGTGTACTAATGTCGAGGGGAGACATCCGGCTAAAATATTTTCAAAGTGATGGCACTTCCGGTTATACCGGAAGTAGGTATCACCTTGCTTATTTCAAATGGGACACCCTGTATATTATTACATTTTTGGATTCCTCACAAAATTCTAGATAGATTTTGTATATAATGTCCTATACCTATCTTCAACTGTTTCGGAAATATTTGAATTTATTTGTCAAAAATTACGTATGCAGATCGAGTAATAATCATATTTTTCTTAAAAAAAACGGTATTACTGCCCAATAAAGATAAATTTCCTAATAGAGGTGGTTCTGTTTTAGCGTGAGATGAATAGTATTTTGACATTTAATATACAGGGGGCTCAGGAAAGAATTACAAAAATGGATGTTGAAAAACTACAAAAAGTCCATTTTTTCAAATGGATACCTACAACTTTTATTATTTTATTCGATTCAGTATCAAAAATAAGGGCTACTTTGTATGAGGTCGCCTATTCCTAAATCTTATAGTTTTCGAAATATTTGCAAATTAATGGTTTTTGGTTAAAAAAAAATGATTTCCTGAAATTTTGTAATAGTAGGCGTGTGATGCCATATTTGTTCTCGGCCAGGTTACCATGGAAACAAATTTCAAAGAGATGTCATTATTCGAAAAATTATTATATATAGTAACACAATCATGCCAAGTCGTTTGAATTATACAAACGAAGATTACCTGAATTTATTTATTATTCATGGAGAGTGTAATAAAGTGATAACAAGAACATGTGATATTTTTGCTGCTCGGTATCCGCAAAAAACCAAGCCATCACCAAATAGGTATGGTTTAATTTTCTGCGTATTGCTTTTGACAGATCCAACATTTATAAAATTTTGTATTATATTTTTAACGGTAACTATTTGGTGATGGCTTGGTTTTTTGCGGATACCGAGCAGCAAAAATATCACATGTTCTTGTTATCACTTTATTACACTCTCCATAAATAATAAATAAATTCAGGTAATCTTCGTTTGTATAATTCAAACGACTTGGCATGATTGTGTTACTATATATAACAATTTTTCGAATAATGACATCTCTTTGAAATTTGTTTCCATGGTAACCTGACCGAGAACAAATATGGCATCACACGGCTACTATTACAAAATTTCAGGAAATCATTTTTTTTTAACCAAAAACCATTAATTTGCAAATATTTCGAAAACTATAAGATTTAGGAATAGGCGACCTCATACAAAGTAGCCCTTATTTTTGATACTGAATCGAATAAAATAATTAAAGTTGTAGGAATCCATTTGAAAAAATGGACTAGTTTTTCAACATCCATTTTTGTAATACTTTCCTGAGCACCCTGTATATTAAATGTCAAAATACTATTCATCTCACGCTAAAACAGAACCACCTCTATTAGGAAATTTATCTTTATTGGGCAGTAATACAGTTTTTTTTTAAGAAAAATATGATTATTACTCGATCTGCATACGTAATTTTTGACAAATAAATTCAAATATTTCCGAAACAGTTGAAGATAGGTATAGGACATTATATACAAAATCTATCTAGAATTTTGTGAGGAATCCAAAAATGTAATAATATACAGGATGTCCCATTTGAAATAAGCAAGGTGATACCTACTTCCGGTATAACCGGAAGTGCCATCACTTTGAAAATATTTTAGCCGGATGTCTCCCATCGACATTAGTACACAGCCACATTTTTAGATATTTCCTATGTTTAGTTTCATATATCCATCGATGCAGTTCCTGGTGGGGACACCCTGTATTATATAATATATATATATATATATATATATATGTATATTATATATATATATATATATATATATATATATATATATATATATATATACATATATATGCATCTTGCAGATTTTAAATTTTCCAATCGTGTGTTATTAATATGTATTGTTAATGTGACTAAATTTTAAATTCTCGTAAAGATTTATTTATGTTTTTTTCATATGACCTCTTGTTACTTTATTTATGATCTAACAATAAAATTAAATTTTCATTTTCTAAACATTTGCATGAAACTGTGGTACATATTCGATTATACTTTTGACAGTTTATATTTTTTTGTTTCCAGAAATGAAAATGTATACTTGTGGATTATGTTCGATATCATTTCGCAGAAAGGACAATTTAGGAAGACACATCAAGAGTGCTCATCCAAATAAAAATGCAGAGATTATTAAAAACATGGTCGAACTATCTGAGAAAAACAAAAAGCCTGTTGTAGATAACCCAAACGCTATAAATGTAATAACCGCATCTCCAATGGCGAAGAAACAGGATAATATTAGTAGTGAAAATACTCCTTTGGCACGCACTTGTATAAATGGTCCTCTGAAACTGGCTTTCAAAACTTCTGCTTTCAAGAGGAATTACAATATAAATAGGTTTGTCTGTTTCAACGTTCAAACTTTGAATGTATTAATTTCATTTTTCATTTCATTTATTAACCAGCAAAAAATATCACAAGAAGTATGAGGTGAACTAGTCACCTGTACAACATTACATGTAATATTTCTACAGAAGTGAAGTTAGTCACTTGTACATAGGATGGCCAACTTAAAACGAATACAAAAAACAAAAAACAAAATAAAAAAAAAAACTTTACACCAGCATAACAATGAATAAAATAAAATGAAATATAAAGCAAACTAAGATATAAAATAAAACAAGATATAAAACAAAGTATTGTATTGTATTTATAACCAGTTTTTTTATAAAAAAATATACAAAATACATAGCTTAAAGACTAATATAAATAGTATATCCTCACAGAGGTAATCAAAGTTACCTGTGCGTGAGGCCGGTAATTGAAACTAAATTAAAAACTAATATAATTAACTCTAAAAAACTAGGCTTTAAATATTTTCTAAAAATCTTCTTTAGTTTGTATCACAGTCGTCACCTGCTGCACAATTAAATATTATTACGTCTAATATATTCTTTTAGCTGCTTTTTTCTTTTAATTTTATTTTCAATATTTTTTAGTTCATTAGGTAATGCATTAAAGACTAGGATAGCTTTGATATAAGATCTTTTTTTACTTATTTTTAATGTTCTTTTTGGCAATTGTATAGATTTATTTCTAGTTGCACTTGTTGATTTTGAACATAATTTTGATAAAGTTACATAATGATATAGTAGAGATTCAAGTGAAAATTGTTGTTCTATTGTGCAAAGTTGATTTTCATATATGAAGTTTTTTTTGTTGATTATTTTCAAAATTCTATTCTGCCTTCTTTGCAGCAAAGAGATTTGCGTGGAATAAGCTCCACCCCAAGCTGTTATACCATAGTTGAGCACACTATTAAATAAAGCGTAATAGACTAACATTAACGTCTTATGTTGCATTATTTTTGATAACTTAAAAAATATAAAAACCAAATATTTTGTTTTGTTTAATATATAGTTAACATGCAAATTCCAACTCAACCTATAGTCTACTAATAGACCCAGATATTTACAACTTTCAACTCTCTTAACTTCTTGATTACTTATTTTAACGTGCAATCTTTCAGGTACACTATCACAATAATTTCCAAAAGTTGCAAATACAGTTTTATCAATATTCAACGACAATTTATTTAAAGCAAGCCAATCTGATATTTCTTGTAGTTGAAAGTTCATTTTTTCCTCTACTTTTTTCCAATCTGCTTCCTCAGTTATGACTGCTGTATCATCAGCATATGGGACAATCTGGCCCTCAGGCGTATTCATGAGCAGATCATTAACATAGAGTATGAATAAGAGTGGTCCCAGGATTGTTCCCTGGGGAACACCCACATTCACCTCCTCAAAGTCACTGTAATTTCCATTTATTCTGACCGTCTGCAGCCTTCCTCTCCAGTAACTAGAAATCAAAGTATAAGCATTTCCTCTGATTCCGTAGTTATATAATTTTTTTAGCAAGATTTCGTGATTTACGGTATCAAAAGCTTTGGCAAGGTCTAAAAAAATGATAGCTATTGGACTACTTCCATCAAGTTTAAGCAAAATTTTATCGATTATGAAATTTAATGCGTCTTTCGTACTTTTATTTTTTAAAAAGCCATATTGTTCATTAGAAATGATGTTAGATTTATGTATAAAATTTATTAATCTGTTGTGAAAAATTTTTTCAAGGATTTTTGCAAAATTTGAGATCAGTGAAATAGGTCTGTAATTGGAGGGTTTATATTTTTCTTTAGATTTGTGTATTGGTACTATTTCTGCACATTTTAGTTCATTAGGCCATTCACCATTAATAAAGCAAAGGTTAACTATATGAGAGTGAGGCTCAGCAAGAAGTCAGCTAAAGTTTTGATCATTTTAGTACTTATTCCATCAATACCACCTTTTTTATTCTTCATTTTCTTAACTATTTTTAGTACTTCACTGGTTTATAGGTGGTAAAGTGAGTTTTTTATGCATAGGTTCTTTAATTTTATTAGCTAAATTCTTTCCAACATTACAAAAATAATTGTTCATAACGTTAGACATTTGTTGAGGATCCTCTATTTTCAAGTTAGTTTTTTCGTCAATAATATATTTAATCACTTCTTTTTTAGTTTTGTGTTTACCAATTTTGTCGTTAATGATCTCCCATAAATGCCTCGAGTCCCCAGAATTTTTCTCAACTTTACTATGCTCGTATTCATATTTAGCTTTTTTTTTAATTTTGTCAAGTTCTTTTTCAAATACCTTGTATTCATTTTTGAGAGTCAAGTTTGAAACATCTCTTTTCCACTTTTTATATAGCATTTCCTTTTTTTTACACAGTGTTATCAATTCCTTGGACATCCAAGGGCTTCTAGGGGTATTGTACTTTTGTTTATTTTTTGGCTGCTTAGATTTTTGAACACATTTATCAATTAACTTCAAAAGCTCTTTTATGGCTTCGGTAGGGTCATGCACAGTTAAAATTGAAAACCAATTTATTTTTTTGGCTTCTTTCATCAAGGTAGTATAGTTAATAGTAGGTGTACTCTCTTTTTTAGTTGTAGCTTTCATAGTTATATTATTAATAAATATGATTTAATTTTCAGAGAATGCAATTTTGATTCAAATTCCAAAGGAGACTCTCATTTGTATTTAACTAAATCTATCAAGAATCAAACAGAAGACATTGTGAATACGCCGTCATTAGAATTGGTTGGAGCTCAGAAAAATTCATCACCAAGCATATTTCCAAGTGTATATTCTAGTCCGATTCTATCAGTTGATGAATTTTACGCAAATCGACCTCATGTAATAAAAAATATAAAGTTTAAAATTCCAGAAAATTATCCATCGAAAAACGAAAGTTTGTTGAAAACTATTATTCCTCCAACGCAAATTCCCCTAGCTACGAAGGAAACTGATGTTCTAGAAGTGAATGCATCAACAGTCGACATTGTTGATAATTCAAATTCAGGAATAAAAAGTAATATTGAAAATCTGTCGAATCAAGTTTGCCATAGTTTGGAAATTACTCCTGTTGCTGCTACTAGTGTCATTGTAAATTCATCAAATTCGAAGAGCATGCATTGGAGGAGAAGAATGTCGCAGAATATAGCTTCAGAAAAAGGGAAGACGTGAAAAAAAAATTTAGAATAAGTTTAATGTTTGTAATTTATAAATAATGTACATAAATTTTTATTACAAATATTTTCCTTGTATTTTTGGATAATTTTATGAACACTCCACTTCCATTTAGAAGTCAATAATAATAATAATTATACTGACTCAAAATTTCGACGATGAAATTATGAAAAGCTACTTATACTTTTGGTTTTATCAAGAATAATCAAGACAATATGAAGAATGAAAAAAGTAACTATTGTTTCCATCATTACCTTCGTTGTAGAACTTATTCCAAAAAAACGTAGCAAAATTTTGGAATTACAGTACTTGATTTTGATCGAGGGGATTATTAATTCATTTAAACAATTTCAGTGAGAAAAATAGATTATTTATTTCTTAAAATTGGCTCAAGCTTTGAGGGTCCATACATAAATTAAGTTTGATAATTTTTTTCTGCCTGTCCTTTAGGATTGTAGTTATATTTATGTGACCCCCACGCCGTTGGTGTGAAGTCGCATATTTTGTAGTTTTAAATTTAGAAATTATTAAATTGAAACTACTTCTAAATATATATATATATATATAGGATAGGAATTCGTTGCTGACCAGTATGAAGTAGAACGTAAATATTGGGGAATGCAGCTGGTACAATGAAAAACTCTTTAAAGTTGATCCAAGCTTTCGGAAATTTTATTAATTATTTCCATCTTCAGGGATTATCTTTGGTGAGGATGAGTACAAGGATGTTAAACATTTTTAAAAAACCATTACTACCATCACACATATATAGTGACCTCAGCAAAACATAAATTGACGCAAAATGGAAAAAATCTTACACGCTCAGTAGTGAAATTAAAGTTGTAACATATCCAAATTAACTTAAAAACTCCTAAAAATGATTTACATCATTTCAACTAAGTAAGAGTGAACCAGGAAAAACGGTTAAAGTATTTTGCAGATTTATTCCTAACCTGCAAAATACTTTAACCGTTTTTCCTGGTTCACTCTTACTTAGTTGAAATGATGTAAATGATTTTTAGGAGTTTTTAAGTTAATTTGGATATGTTACAACTTTAATTTCACTACTGAGCGTGTAAGATATATGTATATACATATATATATATATATATATATTAATAAATATATATATATATATATATATATAAATAAATATATATATATATATATATATATATATATATATATATATATATATATCAGGGGCGGCTAGTTAAAGGAGGCTAAGGAGGCTAAGCCTCCTCAATAATATTCCGTGTATCACTAAAATATTAAATTGAATAGTCAGCATTCAGCATATTCATATTAATCAAAATCATATTATTTTATGCACCTACCTTCCTTTCAACCTACATTATATAATATAATTTATTAATTACGATAGAAGGTATTTACATTTACTGCATTTCATTCATTTCAAGATTTGTGGCAACGCTGCGGAGGCATGGAAAGGTATATTCTCAACGTTCATTATGCCTGTCACAGAAAAGCAAACAACGGTGCAAATACTCCGAATGAATACTTCATTGCAATAGAAAAGCAAAACACATGAAAATGGCAACACAGATCGAGACCCAGTCTTATACAATGTCGACCAATCACAACTATAGAATTTCGCGTGACATCGAGTGAATTCGTTGGAAATCGTAGTGTGATCGTATTGTCTAATGGCCGGCGTGTTTATACTTATATAGCTCGCGTATTGTTTTAAAATGAGTTTGGTTACTGAAGTTAATTTCAAAAATTTCAATGGTGACTTAGTGGAATATTTGTTATCCCATAACTTTAGTGCACTAAGTTATGAGGATAAAGTTTTTATAAAAAGATTGCGACCTACCCCTGAATTAAACAATTTGGTGCAGCGTAACAGAAAACAAAACCGCGGTTTTAATTCAAGGAATTATGAGAGACATCCTTGCCTAACCGGATCACAGGTAAAAAATAAATTATTTTGTTGGCAGTGTTTACTTTTTACTAGTGAAAATGTCTCTGTTTGGGGCCGCTTAGGATTTCAGGATTCAATTCTATACCTAGTTGAAAGTGAGGAATTTTTCACCGATAAAGTAACTTTAAATACAGCACGCGGATTAATATCTTACTTACAAGATAAGGAATTTATATATTTTTTAAACATCTTTAAATTAATTTTTGAACAAACAGAAATAGTTTTTCAAATCTTACAGCACAAGTTTTCAGATATAATTTACTCACGAAATCGGCTCAAGTTTCTTTTGGAAAAAATTTCAGAATTTCGTGCAGAAGTTTATTTTAAAAAACTATTTTCTGTATTTCAAACTACTGATGATACGACTCAATTTAGCCCAAAACGAAAGAAATTCAGTTACGCAGATATGGATAGCTTCACTATAAGCAATATTTTATGAAATTTTGGATACTATTAGGGGTCAAATAGAAATAAGGTTCTCTGATTTGAAAGAACTGCATTTCTTCGACGTACTCAATAAAATTTTGTTTACCGGATTTTCTGCTAATTTTCGTGATAAACCTTTTGGAAAATTTATGTCAAAAATACACTTTTTTTGATAAGGTGGCCATAAAAAGTGAACTGTGTGTTGTTTATAATGACAATGAAATTTTGGGGCAAAATGAATATCATGTGGGGACTATTAAATACCTTTTTGATAATGATTTGAATCAAGATTTACCCCAAGTTTATAAACTCTTATGTCTAATTGTTTCTATCCCGGTGACATCGGCTTCCGTAGAGCGCTCGTTTTCCACTCTTAAGAGAATTAAAACTTATTCACGAAATTCAATGAGCCAGGATCGTTTGAAAAATATTAGTTTGTTGTCTTTTGAAAAGGAATTGGTAAAACTTTAGGCGAAAGACAAAAAATTTTATGAGGATATTATAGATCATTTTGCTAACGTTAAAGATCGCAGAATCCCGCTAATCTTCAAAAATATATAATAACTTTTTATTTGCTCTCACCAGCTGTTAACAAATTCGTTAAGTAGGTAGGTAGGTACCTATTTTGTGAAAGAAAAAAAATTTGATGAATAGATGAATTGATTAATTGGCTGAGAAGAGTTTTTGTGAATATTGTAAATAGGAGTTGTAGGTCTCAAGGTAGACACTCGAAAGTGAAAACAAATTAATAGCTTGGGGTGCTTGTTTTACTTTGATTTTCTTTAAATTATAAGGCGGTTGACCTTGAAATCCTAAAAATTTTCGCCTATGGTGTATTTTTTAACACCTCTTGTAGCCTCCTCAAACCAAAACCTCACGAGCCGCCACTGATATATATATATATATATATATATATATATAACATATATTTATATATATATATATATATATATATATATATATATATATATATATATATATATATATATATATATATATATATATATATGTATATCAGTAACGGCTCGTGAGGTTTTGGTTTAAGGAGGCTAAGAGAGGTGTTAAAAAATACACCATAGGCGAAAATGTTTAGGATTTCAAGGTCAACCGCCTTATAATTTGAAGAAAATCAAAGTAAAACAAGCACCCCAAGCTATTAATTTGTTTTCACTTTCGAGTGTCTACCTTGAGACCTACAACTCCTATTTACAATATTCACAAAAACTCTTCTCAGCCAATTCATCTATTCATCTATTCATCAAATTTTTTTTCTTTCACAAAATAGGTACCTACCTACCTACTTAACGAATTTGTTAACAGCTGGTGAGAGCAAATAAAAAGTTATTATATATTTTTGAGATTAGCGGGATTCTGCGATCTTTAACGTTAGCAAAATGATCTATAATATCCTCATAAAATATTTTGTCTTTCGCCAAAAGTTTTACCAATTCTTTTTCAATAGACAACAAACTAATAATTTTCAAACGATCCTGGCTCATTGAATTTCGTAAATAAGTTTTAATTCTCTTAAGAGTGGAAAACGAGCGCTGTACGGAAGCCGATGTCACCGGGATAGGAACAATTAGACATAAGAGTTTATAAACTTGGGGTAAATCTTGATTCAAATCATCAAAAAGGTATTTAATAGTCCTCACATGATTTATCATTTTGCCCCAAAATTTCATTGTCATTATAAACAACACACAGTTCACTTTTTATGGCCACCTTATCAAAAAAAGTGTATTTTTGACATAAATTTTCCAAAAGGTTATCTGGAAAATTAGCCGAAAATCCGGTGAACAAATTTTTATTGAGTAAGTCGAAGAAATGCAGTTCTTTCAAATCAGAGAACCTTATTTCTATTTGACCCCCGAAAACACGCTGTTGTTTTCGGCCATTAGTAACTACGAGCACACTACGATTCAATTAATGCTTTCCAACGAATTCACTCGATGTCACGCGAAATTCTATAGTTGTGATTGGTCGACATTTTATGAGACTGGGTTCCTATCGGTGTTGCCATTTACATGTATTTTGCTTTTCTATTGCAATGAATAAGTATTCATTCGGAGTATTTGCACCGTTGTTTGCTTTTCTGTGGCAGGCATAATGAACGTTGAGAATATACCTTTCTAAGCCTCCGCAGCGTTGCCACAAATCTTGAAATGAATGAAATGCAGTAAATGTAAATACCTTTCTATCTTAATTAATAAATTATGTTATATAATGTAGGTTGAAAGGAAGGTAGGTGCATAAAATAATATGATTTTGATTAATATGAATATGCTGAATGCTGACTATTCAATATAATATATTAGTGATACACGGAATATTATTGAGGAGGCTTAGCCTCCTTTGACTAGCCGCCCCTGATATATATATATATATATATATATTATATATATATATATATATATATATATATATATATATATATATATATATATATATATATATATATATATACATATGTATACATGTTTCTATTTAAAATATTTTTTCATAAATCAAAGATTTTAGAAAATTTACAAGACATAAGTGACACAATAAAATTTAATCATCTTGTGTTGAAGAAGGCCTACATCAATTTTTTTACTCATTTTAAATTTATTAGATAAGTTAAAATCACAAAATATTAGTTGAACTAAGAATAACGCAGCTTAAAAATTAAAATAATATGGATGAGTTGGTAATATTTTTATGTTTTTTGTTGAAGTTTTAATAATTTAGATTTATACATGTGACGTAACGAAGTTTATCATTTCAACTTTTATTGGAATTCAAATTTTGTCTTAGACTGAAAGGTTTCTACAAATCTCCACTGTTCTCGTTAAAATTTGAGTATTTTACTTACTATGTTCTTATGACCTAAGAACTACAGTGTGTTATGTCACATTTCTTTTCTCAGTAATTTTGTTTTTTCATTGTTATTTTGATTTAACATTTTTCATATGGTCGGTATATTAAGGTTTGCTTTACTATTTTCATTGTTTTAGGTTGTTATACATCTGCCATATTTAATTTTATTCATTAGTGATTTTAATTGAACTTAAGGGCTAATATAAATTCAAAATTTATAATATTTCAAGTGTGTTTAAAATTAAAAAATAATGAACAAGAAAATAACTATTCTATATTAAAACAAATAAGTAAGTATGTGATAAGTAATATGAGAACATTTTATATACATATATATGTACAGTATATTTAGTCATCAAGTCAAAAAAAGTCTAATTCTACTATGTCCATTTTATCGAATTTGATATTTTCCTTAACATCAGAATCAGGTGTAGCTTTTAAGTAATCTGCCAGTTTCACAATTGAAATTCCACCAAAAAAGTCTAGTACTTCAATTTGTTCTATATTCAACTTAGACACAAAAAATCCATGATCTGAAAAAGAAAATTTCTAATAGTTATTGTTGATAAAGCAAAAATTATCATTCAGTTAGATGAATCATTTACCTGATGGCCAAGTTTTCATTTGGGGATGTTTTTCAAACAAAGCTTTTTGTCCAAAGTTATATTCATTTGTATCTTTTCCAACCTGTAAAAATCAATAATTATTGATAAAAATTGTCAGAAACTTTTAATTAAAAAAATTAGGTATATTTGTGGATCAACAAATCTTTCACAGTTGGCAACATAAGATTTCGAGTTAAATAAAATGCTCGAAGTTGTAAGTACCTGACTACTTAATTCATTTAAACTATAATTTTGATTCCGAAGTGAAAATCTTTGAAAGTTAGAATTGTTCATTTAATTGTATAACTTATATTTCGTTTGCGCTTAGCAATTCATTATTGTGTATTCGCGTTGGGCGCTTACACGCTTTAAGCGCTCACGCTTAGCATATGGAGGGTCTTCTACCCTCCATAGCTTAGAAGCACAAGATTATTGGCGTACGTGTTGCCTACTAGCGCTTAAAGACGCTCACGCATTGGCTTTGAGCATTAAAGTTAAATGTCAGATCTTATTTTTACGCTTAAGTAGGCAAAAGCCTGATAGTTCACGCAAATACTGTGCTTTAATATTTCCCTACAAATTTATTAATTATCGACAACAAAAGTTAGGTTAGCTTACGCTTAGTGTTAAGCGTTTGTGAGCGCGAGTCGACCACAGAGAACGAAGCTTATAAGCGTGTAAGCGCCCAACGCGAATGCATGTCATAGGCTTACCTTTACGAGTCTTCCAGTTAAAATAACCTTTGCACATCTGGGATCTTGAGCATCATAGTTTTGCTCTTGGCAATATCCAATTTCAGAAAGAGTGGCAAGAATTGTGCAGCGATTATCTTTCTGAAGAGAATATAATGTTCAATATGATATGTTATTAAAATATGTACCTACATTATTAGTGTTACTTATACAATTATATGCCATACCTATATACCATTAAGTTGAATAATAGTAAATTGCATAAATGTCGAAGAATGTTGTATTATTGGTGCATCATATATGAAGTGTTAGAGCAATTTTGTTGATCTGCGTGATTGGTTGGAAGTTGGAATATGTAATCAGGTGGGGTTTGAGAGAACCCCAGGGCAAGGGGGCTCCAGCGATAAATTTGAAGAATTCAAATCTTAGCATTTTGAAGCCTTTTTAAAACATATAACTCATATAAATGAATACCAACATAAAGTTATAATGGCAACAGGTAGGCACTTGAAATATTCAGTTGTATTTTTACTTTCAACAATCTTATATATATATATATATATATATATATATATATATATATATATATATTATATATATATATAATACAAGCCGAAAAAATTGAATCCAGTCTACAGCAAAAACATATTTTTTAAATTTCTGAAATTTGGTGGGAAGTTAAGTCTAATCATGTAGATTCCCACTAAGACGGGGTTTTTTTAAATTCCGCCGTTAAGGGTTGAAAAAGGGTAAAACGTGTTTTTTGATGTTTTCTCGCAAAATAATGGACTTAGCGATCCCGTTCTTCCACTAAAATGTTAAGTAAAATTAACTCTAGAAAGTAGTTTCTCAGTTTTTTGAAATTCCATAATTTAGGGGTGCAAAAGGGGTAAGTCTGTTTTTTTTATATTGGCTATTTCCGGCAAAAGAATAGACTTAGCGATTCCGTTCTTCCAATACAATGTTCGTTATAATTGTCTTAAAAAACATATTTCTGCATTTTTTGATGTTGTATCATTTAGGGGTTGAAAGAGGGTGAAATGTGTTTTTCGTATATTGGCTATTTTTGGCTGATTCTCGCAAAATAATGGACTTAGCGATCCCGCTCTTTCACGAAAATGTTAAGTAAAATTAACTCTAGAAAGTAGTTTCTCAGTTTTTTGAAATTCCATCATTTAGGGTGCAAAAGGGGTAAGTCTGTTTTTTTATATTGGCTATTTCCGGCAAAATAATCGACTTAACGATTTCATTCGGCCACTAAAATGTTCCTTATAATTATCTTGAAAAACCATTTTCTCCATTTTTTAAAATTCGATCATTCAGGGGTTGAACGGGGGTGGAATAAATTCATACGTATACATTTATGGATACGCGGGCGAAGCCGCGACGGGTCCCGCTAGTGAAATAATAAAATTAAAATAAAATAAATATTTATGGCAATTTTTTGCCAATTTTTTGCTGGATATCAATAGAAGGTAAATTTGTGAATTGTTTCCTACGGAATCAACAAATTTTTTGCTCTTGTATTTAGTGGATCTCTGTTATTGAGCTTAGGCCTGTAGAGGTCCCCATTTGTGATAAATAAAATAAATAAATAAAAGGTAACAGGTAGGCACTTCGAAATATTCGCAAAATATAGAAAATTGTATATTTACTCCAATATGAAATTAAAATATTATATTGAAGGGAGGCATAGTCTATGGTACGGAACCCAGCAGGATATTCAATAAATAAATTGAGTTCACAGGTAATGAAGATTACTTACATAGGTATTATGTTATTTCAAGTTAAATATCATGTACGAGTATAGATAATTATGATTAGGCACAAAACATATGTTAACAACTTACTTCGATGTCCTGCTGTGAAAGCTCTTTATCCGTCATATAAAGATATGGAATACCGGTACTGTTGTCTTTTGGTCCATCACTGAATGATTTAATTGTTGCGAAAGGATACCCTTCAATACCTTTTTGGATAGAGATGGTTGAAATTGACACCCAGTCTAAACAAAAATATGAATAGAATGTTTTAAAACCTTTCAAATTGTAAGTTCATTATTCAAAACATAATAGAGGCTTGTTTAAATGGAATAATATCATTTTAAATAATCTCGGTACAATTGAAATCAGTAATAATTTTCAATACAAAGATATAAGACAATTAGTATTTAACTATATTTATTTAAAAACATTTTTTTATACTACTACAACTAATCAATTTGTTGTAATAAAACAAGGGCATTTAACGAAAGAGCAGTTAATTCAGAATAAACTGTATAAGTCCCACCTCACGTGACATGTACAAGAATTAGAATTAGGTAACTTGCTAATAATTTAAATTTTACCTAAATTTCTGTTTGCTGTTCTATGCGTTTTAAAGTATTTTCAATATCATTCAGCTGTTCAAATATTTTCCATTTACTCTCGAAGTAATATATAAATCATAATATAATTCTGAAATTTTTTTCATTTTATTAAGCTCAAGCGTTGATAATTTATTCAATTTTGCCTTTTATTTAATATCAACCCCCCAACCGGGTATCCCACGACACCTCAGTCTTTTTTATTTTTGTAGATGTGTAGGTCAATAACATCATAGTTACATAAAGACAATATATATATCCACCCCAGGCAAACAACTATTAATGAAGAACAAAAATACTTCTCAATAAATTATGTGCCGAATTTGAGTAGCAAAATTTGTAACAGTAGACTATCGAAAAATAACGTTTAAACAATTTTTACAAATAAAAGAAACTTGGAAGTCATTATTGGTCAATAATAAGGAAAAATCTAACATCGGAGAAAACAGTGGTGCTTACAAAATATTTTGCGACGATTGTCCTGCTTTCTATATTGGACAAACAGGAAGGAATATAAACATTCGTGTTGAAGAACATAAAAAGTCAATTTTATGAAATAAAAATACCACTGGCTTCTCCCAACATTGTATAAAATTTAATCATTTCCTGGATTTCAACAAAACCCAATTGTTACATTCAGGTAACAAAGGAAAGCGCCTTGACCTTCTTGAAATTCTAGAAATAATTTCCGCCCATAACAGTTAATTACCCCTTGTAAACGAACAAATTGATTTTCAGGTTCACCTTTGCTATTGTC
>JARQZK010001684.1:40000-55981 GCA_030704885.1 Cynegetis impunctata | reverse complement strand
AACTACAGCAAATGTTGAAAATGTCCTCCCCCAACTCTTATACAAGCTTCTGTTCTTCGTCTCATAGACGATCGAACTCTTTCAAATACTCCTGGAGTATTCCTAACTGTATCAAACGCTTCTATTATACGATTTCTCAGTTCTTCTACGGTGTACACTGGCTTCGAGTATACTAGAGATTTCAGGTGGCCCCATAAAAAGAAATCTAAACTATTTAAGTCTGGGGATCTGGCGGGCCATGACTGAGGTCCCCCCCGTCCAATACACCTGTTTTCATAATTGTCGTCCAAAAACTCCCTTGCCAAAACTGAAAAATGAGCAGGAGCATCGTCATGCATGAACCACATTTCTCGCCGTAGCATAAGAGGTATATCTTTCAATAACAAGGGCAAATCGTTTTCTAAAAAATGTCTGTATGATTGACCTGTCAGTCGACCTGGCAAGAAGGAAGGACCAATCAAAGATCGCCAATATAACCGCCCCACACATTTAGTGAAAATTGCATTTGAAAATGGGTTTCTACATATCCATGCGACTTCTCCTCAGCCCATATGTGTTCATTATGAAAATTTATAATTGAAGTCCTTGAGAAACAGGCTTCATCAGTGAATATAATTTGGCAATCAAAATGAGAATTGTTCAATAGTCTATTGAGGTATCATTGACAAAAATTAATCCTCGGATGAAAATCTCGAAGCAGAAGAGCTTGCACCCTCTGAATGTGATAAGGATATAGCAGAGAATCCCGCAAGATCCGCCAAACAGCTTGATGACTTGCATTCAAAAGTACACTAATTTTTTTTGTACTGGTTCTTGGATGTTGTTCTATTTCGTTCATAACTGCCTCTCCGAGTTGTGTTCTCACACTGCGTGGTCTACTGGCGTCAACTTTTTTCGTGGAAAAAGATCCAGCTTCTGAAAGACGCCTATGAATATCAGAGTACATTCGATGATCTGGTATCCCTCTATTGGGATAGGGTTCCATGTAAAGACGCTTAGCTTCTCTTGAATTTCCATTTGCAAGACCATACATGAAATGCATGTCAGTCATTTCGGAATTCGTGAAATTCGGCATGTTTTGATATTAAAATGTGTAGAGGTGTATATTTTCTGATCAATTATTGTTGTGACAGTCAAAAAATCGTAATGAAAATAAAAGTCTACATTCAAAAAAATAAATAGCAACAAATGCAACCATCTTTACTTTTCAAAACACAAACGTTCAATAATTTGATGTGGCAAAACTGACATTGAATACAATCACCACAGCTTACTAACTTAATTTTATGATAATTTGGATTTTTCCGAGGATTTCGAGAGAATCGTTCAAAATTTTTATTCTCGAAATCGGTAGCAGATACGACAAAACTACAACAGACCGAAAAGTTTAGTATAACAACAAAGCTTTTTTTACATTTTTTCCAAACTAACAGTTGCTCACCAAAAAAAAGTTCTTGAGGAAAACAGGTGACAGTGTTCCAGAAAAAATATCACCCTGTAGATCTGCTATCAAAATTGCCATGTCACGTGGTGAGAACTCTCAAATGTAATATCTATGCCAAATTTCAGTTGAATATCTTATAAAGTGTAGATACTATGAGAAAAAAACTTGAAAAAAATTCAAACTTCAAAACCCTGTATCTCGAAAACGAAACGTTTGCGACCCCATGTTCACAGCACTTTTTTTCTCAAACTTACTTAATGAATCTCCTCTTTCCGTTTGTACGTTCAATTTAGAAACACCCTGTATATATATATATATATATATATATATATATATATATATATATATATATATATATATATACCACGAAGTGGTGGAGCCGGGAGCTAGGTGACCTCAAGAAGATGGCTAGGAAATCATTCAATCGAGCTAAAATGACAAAACTTACCTCAGACTGGAACCAGTACAAGAAGTATCTGAGGCAGTTCAAAAAACTAGTTAGACAAAAGCAAAGAGAAGCATGGAGAGCCTACTGTGCGGAAGTCGAAGACTACTCAGAGGTCGCTAGCCTTTGTAAAATCCTTGCTAAAGATCGAGACACAAATTTAGGTCTACTGAAGAAAGAAGACGGCACCACAACTGCTGATCTTCGTGAAAGCCTAGAGTTGCTTATGCAAACTCACTTCCCTAATTCCGTGGTCACAAAAAGGAAGGAATGGCCAACTGAAACTGAAACAGAAACTTCAGACTTGGAGTGGCAGCAAGCTAACCAAATAGTTACTGAAGACAGAATAGGCTGGGCAATACAGACCTTCTCACCCTTCAAATCGCCAGGCATTGACGGCATTTACCCTGCCTTGCTACAGTGGGGCTTGGGCGAATTAATGCCGCACCTGATGAGGATGTTCTGGACGTGCTTGGCGCGCCGGTACATACCACAGCCTTGGAGGGAGGTGACGGTGGTATTTATTCCTAAGACAGGTAGAATGGATTACACCACACCCAAAGTATATCGACCAATTAGTCTGACCTCGTTTCTGCTGAAAACAATGAAGAGACTATGCGAACGATACCTAAGGGATGCTATTTTGAATACACAACCACTGCATCCCAACCAGCACGCATATACCCCAGGCAGATCCACCGACACAGCCCCCCATCTGGTTGCTGGTCGGATTGAGAAATCTTTGGACAACAAAGAGTCTACCCTGGGGGTGTTCATAGACATCGAGGGTGCGTTTGACAAAACCACCTTCCCCAAAATTGAATCCGCACTGGCAGACAGAGGTGATCCCCAGACTGTCAGGGGCTGGATCTCAAACATGCTCTCAAAAAGAGCTGTTAGAATCAGTGTAGACAACATCGTCGTCCGGGGAATGGTCGCGAGAGGCTGTCCGCAGGGGGGTGTCCTATCTCCGCTGCTATGGAACATAGTTCTCGACAGCCTCTTGCGCCGCCTCTGCGATGAGGAATTCTTCTCAATTGCATACGCAGATGACTTAACGATACTGCTAAGTGGAAAATTTGAAGGAGTTCTGTGCGACAGAATGCAGGGAGCCCTGAGAATAATCGAAAGATGGTGCGAAGAGAACTATCTATCAATCAACCCCAGAAAGACGGAGATGGCTCTCTTCACAAAGAAAAGGAAACTGGGGCCATTAAAAGCACCTGTTCTCCCAAACACAGAATTAAGTTTCATGTCAGAGGTCAAATATCTGGGAGTGACCTTTGACGCCAAACTCACTTGGAATCTTCACCTGGAGAGAAGACTAAAAAAGGCACACATCTCCTACGGACAGTGCCGCAGGATCATGGGGAAAACCTGGGGACTGAAACCCAGGGACTGAAACCCAGGGTGGTCATATGGATATACACTGCCATCGTGATACCGATGATAGCCTATGGAGCCGTTGTCTGGTGGCCTAAAAGCCAACAGGCAACAGCAAAATTCAAGCTTGGGCAGATACAAAGGACCGCGTGTCTAAGTGTGACCGGAGCTATGCGAACAACACCAACTAGGGCAATAGAGGTGATGCTATGCCTGCCACCTTTGGATATTTATCCACAAGAAGTGGCCTTGGCAACTATGGCACGCCTTGAGACTATTGGTATAAAGCCAGAAGTAGGATGTGGGGAGACTAGACGTCGCCTGTGGCTTGAGGCTACTAACACGATGCCCCTGCTACAGGTTAAGGCAGACAGCATTCCCCCGCGATTTGTTTTGATAAACCCTACTCAATACACACAAACAGTGGAAAAGAGACCTCCGATGAAGGAACGATCAATATTTTCACGGACGGATCAAAGCGAGAAAAAGGAGCAGGCTGTGGAATATATTCGAGACACCTGCGATTTCAACTTAAGTGGACCATGGACAAATGTGCCAACATAGTTCAGACAGAGCTAACGGGCATAACCATAGCCGCGAACGAGATTACTCGTAGGAACATAATGAACAAAACCATTAAAATCTACACAGATAGTAGACAATCGTTACTGGCCCTGAAGAATCATAAAATAACTTCACAGTCACTATGGAAATGCCATCAAGCTCTTGCGGGTGCAGCCCATACAAACCAAATTATGGTGTGCTGGGTTAAAGGCCACTCGAGATGCAATGGCAACAAAAAAGCTGACGAATTGGCTAGAAAAGCAGCCGGTCTGAACATATTCGGTCCTGGCCCTTCTAGCCTACTACCGCTGACAGCAAAGTCACAAATGATGAAAGAGAACACCCATCAAAAATTCAAAATCCTATGGGATGAAACAACCACCTTCAGACTTACCAGGGAACTTTTAAATTATCCCAATAAAGATGCAGCAATGACTTAACTGGCGATGCCCAGAGGAAAACTACGCAATGTCGTGGGAATTCTAACGGGACACTGCCAACTTCGGAAGCCCTTATTTAATATGGGATTAAGCGACACACCTCTCTGCAGAGGCTGTGAACAGGAAGACGAGACGGTACAACATGTCCTCTGTGAATGCCCCGCTGTCTTGTCACTCCGAGAATCCATTCTTTTTCAAACGACTGGGATGGTTGGGAGCCTAGGCTGGTGATGTTCCCGGGGAGGATGCACAAAGGGCCCAATGGGGCCTAAGTGCTGTGGTCTCGACTGCACTCCCAAAAATACAGAATACAGAATAATATATATATATATATATATATATATATATATATATATATATATATATATATATATAATTATATATAAATATATAAATATATAAATATATATATATATATATATATATATATATATATATATATATATATATATATATATATATATATATAATAGAATATAATATATATATATATATATATATATATATATATATATATATATATATATATATATATATATATATATATATATATATATATAATCTCTTGATAATTATTAGCAATAACAGGCTGGTTGAATCTTAAAAAACTCGAACGTGGCAAAGTTTGACCAAATCTCCCATACCGGAGAGTTCAAACAATAAACCACAATGAGGGTGATTGTCTTCCGTATCAGAGAATTTTGTTTGTTGTACTATTTTCATCTTCAAATTTTCAATCCAATGCTTTGCTACGCCGTTCTGATGAGGACCAAAGAGTCCGAAACACGTGTCAACGGCTGCTTCCATATAAACGTACTATACCGATAATTTTACTCCACATCTTTAATGTTTTCCCATGACTCATTTCTTTGTTGTTAGATAAATAATACCCTATTATTTTTATTTTCAAACATTACGTAGGTAAAGGTTTCTTTGGTTTCCCTTACCATCTAATCATAACATTTTTGTATGTTAATATTAGACTGAATAGTATATAATAAATAACTAGCAAGACAAAGCAGCCTTATTCTTTCAATTTTTTCACATCAATAAATGTCAAAGAAATTTCAATTAAGAATATCGAAGTAAAACGTCAACTCTTTAATAAAATCGAGTTTTTTAAGATTCAACCAGCCTGTTATTGCTAATAATTATCAAGAGATTAAAAATAGATCACAGGCAACAACAATTCGAATAAATAATTAAATATTGCAAGCTGAAAATATGGCAATGACCCCAAACTTAAGCTGAGAGTTTCAAGGTTTTTATAAACTGTAAGTAACTTTTTTTAAAAGATTTGAAATTCTAAATAAATAAAAAATTTCATTAAAAACGGCTACTTCCATATAAACGAACTATACCGATAATTTTGCTCTACCTATTTAATATTTTCCCGCGACTAATTTCTTTGTTATTGTTTATTTACTCGTTCTTAGTTCTCGCGGATAGTATTAATCGCCTCCGTGGCAAAGTTTGACCAAATCTCCCATACCGGAGAGTTCAAACAATAAACCACAATGAGGGTGATTGTCTTCCGTATCAGAGAATTTTGTTTGTTGTACTATTTTCATCTTCAAATTTTCAATCCAATGCTTTGCTACGCCGTTCTGATGAGGACCAAAGAGTCCGAAACACGTGTCAACGGCTGCTTCCATATAAACGTACTATACCGATAATTTTACTCCACATCTTTAATGTTTTCCCATGACTCATTTCTTTGTTGTTAGATAAATAATACCCTATTATTTTTATTTTCAAACATTACGTAGGTAAAGGTTTCTTTGGTTTCCCTTACCATCTAATCATAACATTTTTGTATGTTAATATTAGACTGAATAGTATATAATAAATAACTAGCAAGACAAAGCAGCCTTATTCTTTCAATTTTTTCACATCAATAAATGTCAAAGAAATTTCAATTAAGAATATCGAAGTAAAACGTCAACTCTTTAATAAAATCGAGTTTTTTAAGATTCAACCAGCCTGTTATTGCTAATAATTATCAAGAGATTAAAAATAGATCACAGGCAACAACAATTCGAATAAATAATTAAATATTGCAAGCTGAAAATATGGCAATGACCCCAAACTTAAGCTGAGAGTTTCAAGGTTTTTATATAAACTGTAAGTAACTTTTTTTAAAAGATTTGAAATTCTAAATAAATAAAAAATTTCATTAAAAACGGCTACTTCCATATAAACGAACTATACCGATAATTTTGCTCTACCTATTTAATATTTTCCCGCGACTAATTTCTTTGTTATTGTTTATTTACTCCTTCTTAGTTCTCGCGGATAATATTAATCGCCTTCGTGGCATAGTTTGACCAATTCTCCCATACCGGAGAGTTCAAACAATAAACCACAATATGGGAGATTGTCTTCCGTCTCAGTGGTTTTTGTTTGTTGTACTATTTTCATCTTCAAATTTTCAATCCAATGCTTTGCTACGCCGTTCTGATGAGGACCAAAGAGTCCGAAACACGTGTCAACGGCTGCTTCCATATAAACGTACTATACCGATAATTTTACTCCACATCTTTAATGTTTTCCCATGACTCATTTCTTTGTTGTTAGATAAATAATACCCTATTATTTTTATTTTCAAACATTACGTAGGTAAAGGTTTCTTTGGTTTCCCTTACCATCTAATCATAACATTTTTGTATGTTAATATTAGACTGAATAGTATATAATAAATAACTAGCAAGACAAAGCAGCCTTATTCTTTCAATTTTTTCACATCAATAAATGTCAAAGAAATTTCAATTGAGAATATCGAAGTAAAACGTCAACTCTTTAATAAAATCGAGTTTTTTAAGATTCAACCAGCCTGTTATTGCTAATAATTATCAAGAGATTAAAAATAGATCACAGGCAACAACAATTCGAATAAATAATTAAATATTGCAAGCTGAAAATATGGCAATGACCCCAAACTTAAGCTGAGAGTTTCAAGGTTTTTATAAACTGTAAGTAACTTTTTTTAAAAAGATTTGAAATTCTAAATAAATAAAAAATTTCATTAAAAACGGCTACTTCCATATAAACGAACTATACCGATAATTTTGCTCTACCTATTTAATATTTTCCCGCGACTAATTTCTTTGTTATTGTTTATTTACTCGTTCTTAGTTCTCGCGGATAGCATTAATCGCCTCCGTGGCAAAGTTTGACCAAATCTCCCATACCGGAGAGTTTAAACAATAAACCACAATGAGGGTGATTGTCTTCCGTATCAGAGGATTTTGTTTGTTGTACTATTTTCATCTTCAAATTTTCAATCCAATGCTTTGCTACGCCGTTCTGATGAGGACCAAAGAGTCCGAAACACGTGTCAACGGCTGCTTCCATATAAACGTACTATACCGATAATTTTACTCCACATCTTTAATGTTTTCCCATGACTCATTTCTTTGTTGTTAGATAAATAATACCCTATTATTTTTATTTTCAAACATTACGTAGGTAAAGGTTTCTTTGGTTTCCCCTACCATCTAATCATAACATTTTTGTATGTTAATATTAGACTGAATAGTATATAATAAATAACTAGCAAGACAAAGCAGCCTCATTCTTTCAATTTTTTCACATCAATAAATGTCAAAGAAATTTCAATTAAGAATATCGAAGTAAAACGTCAACTCTTTAATAAAATCGAGTTTTTTAAGATTCAACCAGCCTGTTATTGCTAATAATTATCAAGAGATTAAAAATAGATCCCAGGCAACAACAATTCGAATAAATAATATATATATATATATATATATATATATATATATATATATATATATATATATATATATATATATATATATATATATATAATATATATAAATAAAAATATTCAAATATATATATATAAATATATATATATAAATATATATATTAATATATATATATAAATATATATATATATTATATATATAATATATATATATATATAATATATATATATATATATAAAAATATATATATATATATATATATATATATATATATATATATATATACCTATATATATATCGAATATATAAAATTCACGTTTCACGGTGTAAGAACATGAACTCCTCCGAAATGGCTCGACCAATTCTCATGAAATTTTGTGTGCATATCGGGTAGGTCTGAGAATCGGCCAAAATCTATTTTTCATCCCCCTAAATGTTAAGGGTGATGCACCCCTTGAAGTTTTTATTTTTATTTTTCAGTCAAAATTTTCTGTTCTATTTTTTTTATGACACAACACTCAAAAATACATACAATCCCAAATTTTCATCCTTTTACGATCAACTTTTTTTTTCATTTTTTGAACTCCTCCGAAATGGCTCGACCGATTCTCATGAAATTTTGTGTGCATATCGGTTAGGTCTGAGAATCGGATAGAATCAATTTTTCATTCCCCTGAATGTTGAGGGTTTTATGATACAGCATTCAAAATTATAAAACCCTAAATATTCAACCCTCTACGATCAACTCCTATTTTTTATTTGTTAATTATAAACTTCAATTTTTCGGCAAGATTTTTATTCTCATTTTGATAATAATAATAATAATAATAATAATAATAATAATAATAATAATAATAATAATAATAATAATAATAATAATAATAATAATAATAATAATAATAATAATAATAATAATAATAATAATAAGTTTATTGTAATAGCCTTACATCTAGACTTACAAATGGAAGGAGTTTAGCCAAGCTAATCTTCCACTCCTCCGGTATGAACAACTTAACACTGTAAAAAACAATCAAAAAACAATCAAAAATTTAACAAATCTTTCCCTAGTAAGAACTAAGAAGCCTAAGTTTACGCATAAACACAACTCAACAATATTCAAAGAATATACTTATTTCACTATACTTATTCTAATCTAACCAAAACTGAACTGAAACTTAAAACTTAACCAAAACCAAAACTATTCTCTCTCAACCGATTATACAATTTTTTCTTAAACGAACTTATTGAGATATCAGCCTCAAACAGAGCGTTATACTTATTTAACGTATGAGGAGCCATATAATCAAAGCAGCCCCCAAATTTGAATGTTCTATGCCGAGGAACGATGTAATTACCAGCCTGGCGTATACTCACCTGATGAGCTGACCCACGCAATTCCAATCTATTGAAAAGATAGTCAGGAGTTTCACTGGCAATCAATCTGGCAAGAAAACCAGCCAGTAAATACTCTGCCCTCTGTGCGAATGTGATCTCTTCAAGTTCACTACGGTAGGGCATGATATGACTTTTGTAGGGAATACAACTTACAAATCGAAGACATGAATTCTGAACTTTGGCCATATTATATTTTTCTTTCTTTGTCAGTAAGCCAAAGTACACCGGACAGCAGTAATCGAATAAAGGGTAGACCAGAGATCTAACAAGTCTGAACTTAGTTGCCCCATTCAATTCATATTTAAATCGCTGTAGTCCCTTCAACCTCATATAACTGGATTTCCTTATAGATGCAACGTGATGCCTAAATGACAACTCCTCGTCCATCCAAATTCCCTAATTTTTAGCACAAGTCTCCCATGCCAACCCTGCACCCCCCACTACCACATTGCAAGTCGAATCTGACTTCAACAGAAGGGATTTGGCTCCTATAAGGAGTGCTTTCGATTTAGAGGCGTTAAGCTTAAGGCCATTTCTAGAGCACCAAGCTGACAACTGTGCTAGTTCTTGATTCATAGTCTGAATTGTTGCCGCATGACTTAGAATAGAAAAGTTCATATTGCTCTCAAGTTTTTACCCTTCTATGATCAACTCCCATTTTTCCATCGGGATTTTCATTTTTTTAAATTTTATTCACAGATCCGCAATAGGGTTGCAAGATGGCAATCGAAAATAACAATAGTCGGTCTGAGAATAGATCGTAATATATTTTTCATACCCCTAAGTGATTAGGGTGGTTCACCACAAACATTTTTATGAATATTTTGGACAAAATTTTTTATTTTTATATTTTATGATGTTGCATTAAAAAATACATACAACTCTAAATTTTCACCCTTCTATCAGCAACCCATATTTTTTAATAGCCAGTTCAATAATTTAAACAACGTTTGCCGGATCAGATAGATTGATAGATAGATAGATAAACATAATTTATATGGCAGAACAGCGTTTGCCGGGTCAGCTAGTATATATATATATATATATATATATATATATATATATATATATATATATATTTATATATATATAAATATATTTTTATATATTTGTATATTTATATATATATATAATATATATATATATATATATATATATATATATATATATATATATATATATATATTATATATATATATATATATATATATATATATATATATATATATATATATATGTATATTTATATATATATATATATATATATATATATATATATATATATATATATATATATATATATATATATGTATATATATAATATATATATATATATAAATATATATATATATATATATATATATGTATATATATATATATATATATATATATATATATATATATATATATATATATATATATATATATATTTATATGTATATATATATATATATATATATATATATATATATATATATACATGTATATATATATATATATATATATATATATATATATATATATATATATATATATATATATATATATATATATATATAAAAAAAAATAAACTAAGACATTTATTTGAAACTAATCAAACAAACCTCCTAGCGGAGCTGGCTATAAGAGTTCACGAAGCATCGAAATATCAACATCTACCCCAGACGGTAATTGTTCGAAATGTTAATTTGTTTATCACAATCGATGGAAATTGATAGACAGACTGTTTCGCCCTTATCGGGGCTCATCAGTATCATCCATCCACCGGGAGTGATAACCAAACCAACATTTCAAACGGTCATACATATTTCTTCTAGTAACTCCATGACATATAAATATGACACAGCGCCACCAGTCGGAAACAATTGAACCACATCTTTCAGAATAGAAGAAAACATTTCGGCAACGAAACTCTTACGTCCTGACACCCGAAGGTGGTTACTATAATCGCTAAGCAAGAGTACAGTTGATACATCCATTTTGATGTAATTCAACATTCACCCGCCGCAAGTAACAAGCGCTCAAATTTTATACCTTTTACAGGTAGCAATGAATGGAAAACAGAATTCTTCGTGTTAACGACACACGTTCGTGGCAATAAAATGAAATGAACTAGGACATTTATTTGAAACTAATCAAACAAACCTCCGCTAGGAGGTTTGTTTGATTAATATATAAATAAATATATATATATATATATATATATATATATATATATATATATATATATATATATATATATATATATATATATATATATATATATATATATATATATATATATATATATATATATATATATATATTATATATATATATATATATATATATTATATATATATATATATATATATATATAATATATATATATATATATATATATATATATATATATATATATATATATATATATATATATATATATATATATATATATATATATATATATATATATGTATATATGTTTTTTGTCGGAACATTATGATATCTCCATCGAACTTTTGACCAAATGAGGAAAGTTTGGATCTGTGATAGATTTTAAGGCAGCACAAAGCTATCAAAATTTGAGGTAAATTAATTAAAAATTTTGTCATCTCTAAGCTTTGGAGAAGGAAGATGCAGGAAGGAGTATAACCAAAAATTTTTTAAACCACTGGCGAAAGACATGTAAATTAATTATGAATAACATATCCGAAATTAAGATTTAGGGCTTGTTACCCTCCAGTGACTTTCATCAAACCAAATGAGTTGAATTTTGGTATTTGGGATTGTTTTTGAGGTAATTTCATTGAACATTTTGCCATTTTCAAAGTCTCTCAAACCAGTGGCAACGGATGAAGAATTGTTTATGAACAACATATTCCAAACTGATTCAGTAGGTTGAAAATCTGTTTGTGAAAGAGTAGATAAATGCTGAAAAAATACAACCTTAGTGATGCGTTTTTGTCACTTTTACAGTAACACTAGCCTACCTGGAAAGCAGCATCATCTAGCGTTTCGCATCGCTGCGCTAGTACGATTTTTATTAATGATTATTTGGAAATTTCCACTTGCATTTATGGTATTCCAAGTTACATGGGTGTGAAGAGTCAAATATCTTTATGTTTTTAAACCGACTGAAGTCAACAATACGTTCTTTAACCTCTAACATCTAAATTATTCCTATATTTGACCTTATTCGAGAGCGATGTATTCATTACAATCCTCGAATATTTCTTTCATAAAGAAATTTGAGTCAATAAAATAATTTCCGGAAATATGAATATGCTGAAAATTGCATATCAAAAAATGTACACATAAACTGTTTTACTCTTCTGTTTTCATGTCCAGCATATTTTAAAGGATATTACTTTCAGACGCCAACACATTGAAATAATTTCATTCCTCACTTATTGAAGGTTCTAAAAATTTGGTTTCAATTATATAGGTACCTCAAGAAATCAAGTATTTCGAACAACAAGGTTTAAAAACTACTCTGTGCACTCAACGAGACAAATTAATGGACTGTGCCGAAGGCGAGGTCCACAAGTCAAGCGAGTGTGCAAAGAGGTTTTCAAACGAAATGTTTACGATACTTTTTAAATTACTGCAAATACAAACCACACACATCTTATTCTTTTTTATGAAACTCATTATTATTAAGAAAACTGCTAGAACTAATAAAACAACTAGTATTTAATATTGGAACATTGAAGCATTTCTTCAAAATTACGCCAGGAAGAGGCCCTTTGCAGAATTTCCGCAGAAGCCGACATTCTTTTCAACAAATTTTGGAAGCAACAATTTTTTGTAAGTATCTAATCGATACAATAGAGGTGTGATGGTTGCTATGGAATTCAGCCAGCTTGAAACATTTCAGAATTTTGACGTTGTTAGGAGGGTGATAAATAAATTACAGTTAACGAGAGATGCGTGCGCAAAAATGTCATATCCGTGCGTAAAGTATTTTGAACACGGCGTGTGCAAAGTACCGCCTTCGGAGCGAGTCTTCCATGCGCAAAATCTCGTCAGGACAGAAGTATAATAGTTATTTATTATACAAGGGAAAAAAGTATTAGATTTTAGCTCGAGGTTGTGTTGTCTCCCGACGCGAAGCGGAGGGAGACAAAGAAGCGAGAGCTAAAATCTAATATTTTTTCCCGTGTATAATACATCATTTTTTTCTGTGACGGGGAAAACGACGATTAATAATATTGACAATACATATTGTTATAATATATTAAAGTCAAAAAATTATAGATGCGAAATTTGAATTTTTAAAATGGTAGGCTGTTGTACTTTCAGTGACAATTAGACCTGCGTTGCTAAGGAATCCTTTGAAGTAAACAAATATCTGTCAATTTAATTCTATTGATTTGATTTAAAAATTGCGAACTTAGTAGTTGTTTAGTAGTTATTTTGAATAATATAAAGTGAAAAAAATGTCTGATTCCGAGTTTTCTCTGCCTCCACCGTCATCAAACTAACTACATTTCTGAAACAAAATGGGAAAGGTTACACTCCCAAGAAAGCTGCGATTTTTACGAGTAGGGTAAATGTAGGATATATGCCCTAGGAGGATATGTGCCCCTAGCACGTAGTTTGCAAAATATACGCATATGGTCTCTCTTTCTTCGTTCTAGCGGCAGTGTGGGTGATCTGTTGTGCGATATCCATCGTTAGTCAATGCTCTATTACGATTTAGCAAAATATCACTGGAAACAATTAGTAAGGTAAGCTCTTAGTAAATTCTGATCATGTATGACTACTGAAATATTAGTTTTCTGAAGAATTACAACATTCTATCTATGGGATCTTTCGTCTCCAATGTTGATATAAGTTGGGAATTGGTTTTCTAGGTTAGAATTAGTAGAATAGATCAATTATATCATGGAAATTCGATAGGGCATATAACCCATACGAAATAACACTCGGAGGATTTATGACCCAGTAAAGCAGAGGATATATGCCCTTCAATTTGAAACGAATCCCTACTAATGACTCAATTTTTTCAGATGCCAAGAAAATATATTAGAAAGCAGAATATCAAACCACGTGTTTTGTGGTCTGAACAGAACTTGAAGGAAGCTATCGAAAATGTGAACACTGGAAATATGGGCATCAATGAATCTAGTAGAAGATTTAATATACCTTCTAGAACTCTCAGAAGAAGATTGACTTCTAATAACTCCAAAAAAGTTCCTCTAGGAAAGCCTCCTGCTCTTGGAGTATCGAACGAAATTCGTTTAGTAAATCATATGAAAAGATTACAGCAGACAGGATTCGCTCCTACAAGAACAACTGTCAGATCAATTGCTTTCAGTTTTGCTAAGAAACTACGTCTAGGAAACGCATTCTCACAGCGAGGCGAAATGACAGAAACAGCAGGGATGCATTGGTTTTATTCATTTATGGAAAGGCACCCGGAACTTTCCATAAGAAAAAGTGAAGGATTATCACTTGCTAGAGCAAAAGGAATGAATAGAGCAGAAGTTGGCGAGTTTTACAAATTGTTGAAAAGAACTCTGGAGAAGTATGACCTGGTGCAGAAACCATGGGCCATCTTCAATATGGATGAGAGTGGCATACAAATAAATAATAAACCAGATAAAGTAGTGGCTATGAAAGGAAGCAAATGTGTTCATGTTCTCACTTCCAAAGACGGGGGAGAAAACATGTCGTTGATAGCATGTGCAAATGCTGAAGGAACTTTTTTACCACCAGTTCTGATTCTAAAAGGGGTTCGAAAAAATCTGATGACCTTGGAAGGAATGCCTGCTGGATCTGATCTCTACATGAATAAGCAGTCTTCTTTCATTAATTCAGAATTATTTTTCAACTGGTTATAGGAAGCTTTCGCTCCTAGGGAAACCAGATGTCCCAGTTATCTTGATACTTGATGGTCATGCATCTCATTGCAACAATTTCGACATGCTGGAATTCACCGAAAAAAATAATATTATTTTGTTATGTCTCCCAAGTCATACCACACAAGCCTTACAACCACTCGATAGATCATTCTTCAAACCTCTTAAATCTTTTTTTAAGAGGGAATCTGATTCCTACATTTTCCAGAGTAAGGATAAGAATATTAACAGGAACATTATCGGAAAACTAATCGGCCCTGCTTGGAATGCAGCTGCAACTATAACTAATGCTACTTCTGGATTCATGGCTAGTGGTATCTACCCATTCAATGAGAATGCAATACCTGACTATTTCTTTCAAATTTCTGATCATTCTCAGTCTGAAGAACAAGTCAAAGAGCCAACTATAGAACCTGAAAAAGATGAAGAATTGGAGAAAAATCAGTTGATATTAGATGAAAATTTCCTTCTAGATGATCATAACTACGTGCTCGAATTCGAGGATTTGCTCGTTCTAGAACCTAGTACAGTAGCAGACATGGAAAATGTTGACAAAAATAATAGTTCTATGCATAATGAATCTCCAATTCCTGACACCAAGGATGCAAATTGTTCCAAATCGGACTCACAGTCTCGGATGAAGAGCCGCAATTCACCAGTGCACAATCAAATATCAGGAGATACGGACGAAACGCCATCTAAATATTTGCATGAAATTGCTCCATTGCAAATAATT
>JARQZK010001684.1:0-35000 GCA_030704885.1 Cynegetis impunctata | reverse complement strand
CTAGTTTCCAGTTGTTCTCTAAGGATTATATAAATCTTAATTCGATTACAAAGACCATTCGCACTACGGAAAAATTTTGGGACTCAACAGAAATATAATAAAATTATGCTCATAACATATACACTTTCATATCCTTCACTAATCTTGAGGTGTTTCTCAAGTCATCATTATCGTTGCCAAGAACTGAGAAAATGGATGATTTAATTTTTGTTTCCTTTCTGTAGATGGAGTACTTCAGACACTCAATCAGGATAGATTTAATTGTAGTTCTAACATTACAGAATTCACAGGTAGAAGCTGCGTTCCTAGGTAATAAGTGTTCATGCGTCAGACGCGTGTGACCTAAATGAAGACGTGAAATTTTCACTTGTTCAGCTCTACTTGGAGGTAGATACATAATGCTCTTGATGTTGGGTTTAGCCACTTTTAAATAATCTGAGCTCTCACTTTATTGTCTGTTCCATTTCTTATGAATTTTTTTCAAGATGGAATGTTTCAGATCCTGAGCAGTGACCAGATGTAGGGTAGCGATTACATGATGCGAAGCAAATTTCGCAGCTTCGTCAGCCTTCTCATTACCCTGAATTCGATGTTTTAATTGAGTTATTTGGTTCACAGTGTAGTGTTCTGAATAAATATGTGAAATTTTTCAGATAAAATTCAAAGAAGTTCGTGCAAATGCAGTAGGATGGGTAGTCGCCATTTAAAATGTATATGAAGGCTGGATGAATAGCTTTTATTTCCCCAGTAAAGAGCGTAGAATTTGCTTTTGAATAATGAAAAGTTTCATTGGAGTTACTGCTGCAATGCCTAAGTAATATATAAATCCTAATATAAATAATTCTGATTTTTTTTATCATTTTGAACACTCTCAACCGTTCTCAAATGATCTCATGGTGCCTCCTATTTAGGTACTACATAATATATAAAGAAAGAAAATTTGTTTCAACCGGATGTACCACGACACCTCGCGACATTTTTTTCGGAAAATATATTTTGACGATTCATTCAAGTCTTCCTCAAAAATATTCATGTTATTTTTCTCGTAAAACCATGAAACAATTTAAATATTTCGCAAATAGCTACCATGGATCCGATAAATCTGTCATTTCTGTAATTCTTGTCTGACACATGTTCATATTTTTCCGAATGTAATTCATGTGAGGTCATCCTGAAAGTATGTTTCTCATTTTTTCAAGTTTAAATATTCATTCAGTCTTTTATCACTCTCAGCGAATTTATCACGACGCTTGACAGCCCGTGAAGATATATTTGGAAAGCCGTCCCGTTTTCCCAGATATATTCGTGCGTTCTCCTTATACCGTGGACAGATGTAAATAATAATACAGTGAAAATTTTTGATCGTGTATTATAACGTTAAAACGCCCCTATGTAAATTATGGCAGAAATGCAGACGCTCGTCCGAAATTTCATTACGTTCATAAGTTCTAGAGGTTATCGTTTCATAAATAATAAGTTTTTAAGCAATATTAATTCCAGGACATCACAGTTATTTCGTTAACTACTTGAAATTGGTTCCTATGCAAATACTTGATTCTATGACTTTTAGCAGGTTTTCACTATGAAAACCTGCTTATTAAAATGGGTGCGATTAGCAAAGTTGGACCTAGGTCCAAGATAGTTTTTCGTTTCATGACATATATATATATATATATATATATATATATAATATAATAAATGTTCATATGTATGTATGTATAAGCTTATGTATTTTAGCGTTCTTTACACGATAAAGGGTGCAATTTTGAAGCAATAGGGTTGAAAGTTTGTAAATAGGTAGCTTCGTATGATATCTTGGATGAGATTATTTTTGGTTCGAATTGGTTGGGGAGGTGACCTTCCCTGAGCGGGAAATGAATCTTGTTTACAGGATAAATGGCGCTATGTTGTAGCAATGGGGGAAGAAATAAATCTTGAAGAAATAAATCTTGAAGAAATAAATCTTGAAGAAATAAATCTTGAAGAAATAAATCTTGAAGAAATAAATCTTGAAGAAATAAATCTTGAAGAAATAAATCTTGAAGAAATAAATCTTGTTTACACGATAAAGGGCTCAATTCTGAATAAGTAGGGTTGAAAGTTTGTAAATAGGTAGTTTCGTATGATATCTTGGATGGAATTAGTTTTGGTTTGAATTGAATGTGGGGTTGACCCCTGGGGAAGGAAATAAATCTTGTTCACACGATAAAGCTCTCAATTTTGGAGAAATAGGGTCGAAAGTTTGTAAGTAGGTATTTTCGAAAGATATCTTAGATTGGATTGATTTTGGTTCGAATTTGTTGGAGGGTTGACCCCCTGGGGAGGAAATAAATGATATTCACATGATAAAGGGCACAATTTTAGAGCAATAAGATTGAAAGTTTGTGAGTAGGTAGTTTCGTATGATATATTGGATGGGATCAGTTTCGGTAGGAATTGCTTGGGGGGTTGACCCCCAGGAGAAATTATAAATCTTATTCACACGATTCTGCTCACAAAAACTGAAAAAGTTATAAACAATTTACTGAAATAAAAAAAGGTGCGTTCAGTTGTTTGCAAATATCTCAAACACTTATTGAGATTTTCGATATCTGAAAAAAAAATCAAGAAGAGGAAAGAATTTCCTAGAAGAAAGTTTTCACTCCCGGAACTGTAGTATCAATATTTATAAATTTCTCAGAGGGATAAACATAAGGCCGGAAACGGATAATCTGGCTTGCTCAAATCACGGCCATTTAGGGCACACATTCATAACTAATGAAACATTCGCGATGAAAATTTTTTTGCAGCCGAATTACTATTCATTCAATTTCCAGTGAGTGCAATAAATTTTTTCATTTCTTGATTTTCATATTTGATATTGTGAAATAATGTTTATTTTTAGTGTCCTAAATGGCCGTGAATTGTGTTAGCTAGATTACCCGTTTTCGGGTAATCTGGCTGTGGGAAAACGCCCTTAGGACGTTTGCCCATAGGACGGTAACGGCACGATTTGCCGCGCGCGAGAAATCGTACGCAATATCGCAACGACCCAAATTCACAAATTTGTCATACAATAAATGCAGCGGTCGTCCAATAGTTGGAAAATGCCGCGATGGTTTCAAATATCAAAAAACGCGCGAATTCGTGTCACCTGACTTTTGAACGCCAATAAGGTTAAATGATTTCTAGCCAACACGACGAAATTATCAACGATATTTTCAGTGCTGTGTTGGCATTCATTGCGTGCAGTCCATACATGTTGTTTTTGCATCAAAATGAAAAAATAGTAAATGGTTGATGAAAAACTGAATAATTAAATATTTCTGCTTTCTTTAAGGGGCATATATTTTTAAAAATTTCAAAACTAGCTCCAACAATGGAAAAAAATCTCAGATCTATCGTTTAACGGTTACCACACTTGCAATGTTCATTTTCGAGCAGCAAAAAACTATTAATTATTAACTATTGCATAACTAATTGAAAAATCGCGATAAAATTTCTTTGCCGCCGAATTATTATTCATTCAACTATATAGTTTTATAATGCCTCGATTTTTTCATTTCTCAATTTTCGAAGTTAATATGGTTAAATACCTAATTTTTATTGTTAAAATGACCTAAATCGCCGTGATTTGCGCAAGCCAGACTATTCGTTTCCGGCCTTATGTTTACCCCTCTGAGAAAATTATAAATATTGATCCTACAGCTTCGAGAGTAAAATTTTTCTTTTAGGAAATTTCCTCCTCTTTGTGAATTTTTTTTCAGATATCGAAAATCTATATTTTTTTAATATAAGTTTTTGAGATATTTGCAAAAAACAAACGCTCGTTTTTTTATTTCAGTAAATTGTTTATTTGTATAATTCACCTTCAAAATAATAGATTTAATTGAATCGGTACAAAGTACCAAGTGACTGAAATCGATCTGGCAATACGGAATATTGATCTGAACAAGTTTCGCACTATATATACCGCGTAGTGGGCTAGCACTCAGTGGATGCGGCGCGCACGGCAAATCGTGCCGTTACCGTCCTGTGGGCAAACACCCTTAGTCTTGAAGTATACATATACAGACTTTCTGTATCTGTTACATATATGAGACTTTTCTCTGTGTTCCTACGTAAAACTTCCTTAAACACTAAAGAGGCCGCAAATTTGAATCTAAGTTAATTTTTATTTTTAGCAGGTTTTCACTTTGAAAACCTGCTTATTAAAATGTTGGACCTAGGACTATGATAGTTTTTCGTTTCATGACTTTTTATGATGCTTGGCACCAAAAACTCAATTTCATATATATATATATATATATATATATATATATATATATATATATATATATATATATATATATATATATATCTATATATATATTAATATATATATATATATATATATTATATATATATATATATATATATATATATATATATATATATATATATATATATATATATATATATATATATATATATATATATATATATATATATATATATATATATATATATATATATATATATATATATAATGTTCATATGTATGTATAAGCTCATGTATTTTAGCATTGTTTACACGATAAAGGGCGCAATTTTGAAGAAATAGGTTTGAAAGCTTGTAAATAGGTAGTTTCGTATGATATCTTGAATAGAATTGTTTTCGGTGCGAATTAGTTGCGGGGTTGGTGCCTCTGGGGGGAAAATAAATCTTGTTTACAGGATAAATGGCGCAATTTTGTAGCAATAGGGTTAAGAGTTTGTAAGTAGGTATTTTAGTATGATATCTTTGATGAAATTGTTTTTCGTTCTAATTGGTTGGAGGGTTGACCCCCTGGGGAAAGGAATTAATCTTGTTTGCATGATAAAAAAGCGCAATTTTGAAGCAATAGGGTTGAAAAATTGCAAATAAGTAGTTTCGTATGTTATCTTGGATGGCTTTGTTTTTGGTTCGAATTGGTTGAGGAGTTGCTCCCCCTGGGAAGAAATAAATCTTGTTTATACGACAGAAGGCACAATTTTGTAGCAATAGGGTTGAATGTTTGTATCTAGGTAGTTTTGTATGATATCTTGGATAAGATTGTTTTTCGTTCGAATTGGTTGAGGGGTTGACCCCCCCTGGAGGGAAAATTAATCTTGTTTAGATGATAGCGGTCGCAATTTTGAAGCAATAGGGTTGAAAGTTTGTAAATAGGTCGTTTTGCATGATATCTTCGATGGGATTAGTATTGGTTCGAATTGTTTGGGGGGTTGACCTCCTGGGGAAAGGAATGAATCTTGTTTACATGATAAAATTCGCAATTTTGGAGTAATAGGGTTAAACGTTTATAGGTAGGTATTTTGGAAAGATATCTTGAATGAAATTGGTTTTGGTTCGAATTGGTTGGATAGGTTTCAATGCGAATTGGTTGGAGGGTTGATCCCACCTGAGTTTTTTTATTTTCTTGTGAAAAAAATTCGTTTCATAATATTGACCAATCAAAATAGAAATAAAAAGTTAACGGATATTCAATTCACAGAACCTATATACATTTTTCAAAAGCATGATATTTTCATTTTCTTAACAATGAATTTTGAATAAGAAGAAATCAAATTTAGATAGTTAGACTCGAAGTTATTCTCACGGAGAATGTTAGGATACTTTTCGTATCAAATTTTTTGTCACAGTAACACGGTTCTTCTAGCTATTTTTTCGCCCAAAACTGGCAATTTCTCTGATTCTTTGTCCATCATCAGATTTCTATAGGTTATTGATCTTGGCTTATTAAATGAACCATGTGATATTAGGTTTTGCTTCAGATGGCTACATATTTTACCCGACGCTTGCCACCTCTCTGGATATTGGTCATGATATATTCGCAATGATAAAGCTATATTTTCATTCGCCTCTACAAAACACTCGAGCATATCATACTTTTCGAAATATCGAAACATCTCAACGAATTTTTGCTCGAAAATGGCCACAGTAACTAATTCTACAGTTGACATGTTGGATTTTATTGGTTGATTGGTCTTTGCAAAAATTAAAAAAAGGCTTCTTCGAAAAATCAGAAATTTTGATAATAAAAAAGTTATGGCGACATTTCTAAAATGAAAACTTTCGGAAATTTCCCTGTAGCTCGAAAAGGACTTGACGTTTCAAAAAGCAGTTTTCACATTTGAACTTATCTAGAAAATCGAGAGCAGGATATGTCTATCAGTTTTTGGCTATCTATGCTAGAAGTACCCTAATCCCGAAATCTCATCGAAATTGGCTCACTGTGTACATACATGAAAGATGTTATAATATTGACTCCACGCCCATAGTGGCGTCAAATGCTCATCACTAAGTTACGATATTTTTAAATCTGGTTATGTGGAATTGTGATACATCGTTCTAAAAAGCTTCTGAATTTTAAGAAAAAGCAACAACGTATATTTCCTATCACTATATTCTGGATTTTCATCAACTGAAGGATTCGTCAACTGATAAGTTCATCATAGATATAAGTTATGATACCAAAATAATTATATTATTCAAAATCAACGTCAACATCTGTCACAGCAAACCACATTCACACAGGTTTCTGTATAACCTATTCTTCATCAGGATCATTTCAACGCTAAACAAAACCGCATTATCTATTCAATTTCGCTAACAGAACACAAGAAAGACCTGAAGGGGACCATTTCGGCGTCTATAATAACCCGGTTTATCCACTAAATCCATCTTGTTTCCCAGAGTTAATTTCTGTCGTAAAGTAAATTAATTAAAAGTGAAGTGTGCTCATTGTTTTTAATTAATTTAGAGAAGTAGATCGCGCATCAAATTAGCGGAAGCCCAGATGAGCTCCCGTTTATGGATTATCATTTTATTCCCGAATTTCTGAACGTCAGAATCAGGTTGTGTTTTCATTGTCCGAAACGAAGGAAAATTTTGGCGGGTAATACTCGACCACTTGATCAAATACCGTAATTTTGCTCGGACTTATTCGTTTGTTTATCTCTCCGATTACAATCAATGGACAACTTCATGAAAATTTATTGTTTTAAATCCATTGCATATTTTATTCGATTTACGAAAATCATACGATAATATAATCAATTATATATATATATATATATATATATATATATATATATATATATATATATATATATATATATATATATATATATATATATATATATATATATATATATATATATATATATATATATATATTTATATATATATATATATATATATATATATATATATATATATATATATATATATATATATATATATATATATATATATATATATATATATATATATATATTATTAATCGAAAGTCGAAGTGTGCGGTCGTGTTGAAGACCTCTTCGATTGTTTTTGTATTTATGATATGTATATACTTCAAAGGCTTAGTTCAAACTTATGCCAAGTTTGGCGAGGGAATTTGTACTTTCTGCAGTGTGATTTTTCGATATTGCAAGCCTGGTTTGTGAAGTAATTAAGGTAATTACATTTTCATCCAGTTAGTAATATTGATTGAAATTATTGGGTACGGATTTGAATATGGCTAGCATCTGTGCGAAATGTGAAGGCAGCAAAAAAACTTTCAGTTGTGATACCTGTAAACAAAGTTTGTGTAAAGAATGTGCATCGCTATCGGAAACCGAAATCTGTACGATGGTCCTGAAGAACCGACGCGACGTCTGAATTTCTTATGCGATGATTGTCAGGATGGATTGAAACAATTTCCAGTTTTGACGCAGTTAGTGCGGGATCTTCAGAAACAGGTGCAGGAATTAACAAAAGTTCTAACGGAAAACAGATCGTCCAATGTCTCAAATGCTTCGGGAAATATTGTCGAGTCTGAAGCAATAATGTCTGCAATCCAGGAACGCCAAAAAAAAACAAATAATATAATCATCTTTAATATCAAAGAACCTAATTCCACATCTTTTTTGAAACGCAGAGAAGATGACCTAAATACAGTTAAACATTTGCTTAAGGATTCTGAGATAAATATGGAAAATATAAAAACATGTATAGTAGGTGCTTTTGATCCGAGTAAGTCGAGGTTATTGAAGGTGATTCTCAACAATTCCGAAGACGTTATTCAGACTTTAAAAAATTTCAAAAATGTTGGACCTAACCTTCGGGTTTTCAACGATCAAACTAAAATGCAGAAAGAATACTATATTACGATAAAAACGAAATTACATCAGTGCATAGCTGAGCTTGATCATTCCAAAATGATGAAGTACATAAATGGTAAACACACAATTGTAAAGAAAAGATTGTATAATCGAAAAAACCAGTAGAATGTCCTAATATTTGAGTTAATAGTGATATTTTGTATATAAATGCGCAGAGTATTCTGGCTAACAAGGATAAGGTTGAATGAAAACTATCCTAGTTGGAGATTTTAATATTAACTATTTGAACTCTGATTTATATAGTAGGAAAATTAGAAATATTTTTAGTGTTTACGGAATTGAGCAGCATATCACTGAGTTTATAGACCGTGAGCTAGCGCACATGAATTTGGAGTCATAGATAAATGTCTGGCATTTAGAGGTATGAAAAGTGTGATTCAGTTGATGAAAATAAGGCTGGTTTGAAGGGCCGACCCGTGTTCGAAAATTTGGAAAATTAATTTCCTTTTGCATAAATAAATTCATTTTTCTCTGATCTCAAAGTGTCTGGCATTTGAATCAGAAATAGACATCAATAAGTTACTCCCAATTTTCAAATGCCAGACGGTTTCAAATAGTCGAAAGGGTGATTCATAGGGGTAAAGTTGCAGAACGAAAAACAAAAATTCATCGTTTTCTTTTTGTCTGGCAATCGAAACAATGAAAATTATCGTCATGAAAATGATGAAAAAAAATTGCCAGACGGTTTCAGTGTTCGGACTCGAGTTTCTCTGTGGAAAATTATGTGAAAATTTTTTACATTTTTCAGTGATCACTATTCGTCTGGTATTTTGAATACTTAAAGTTGATACACACATTTCCTGTCACAAAAAAATTGCCAGACAAATTGGCAAATGGAAAAGTGGTGCCAGACGAAAGAAAATTCGTAAAAAAAAAAATTGAAATTTCATTGATTTATTTTTGTCTGGCAATTTGTATTTCAATTAGAAATACAACTACAAACACAATATACAAATGCCAGACAAGTTGAGCTGTTCGAAAATGTATGAATTAATTGAAAAGATAGCAAAAAATAATGAAAATTTTCCTTTTTTTGTCTAATACACCATTTATTTATGTCCGTCATTTACAAATTAAATAATTGTGACAAATTTTTGAAAATTTCAGTGCTTTTTTCGTCTGGCGACCTGTTTCTCAAAGAAAAATAAACTTTCAAACTTAAATTAAAAATATCAGATAAGTTTGGCTGTTCGAAAGTATATAAATGAATAAAAAAAGTTTTGAAAAAATCTAATTTCTCATTTATTTTCGCCTTTTCCCCTATATTATAAGCTGTTAGTACTCGGGAAACGTACTTACTACTTACTATTTCCGACCTAAAAATTTATAAAATGAAAAAATACATGAATAAAAGTTTTTAATAAATCTAGTGAATCCTGAGTGAATAGTTTTGCGTTGCAATGTCGATCTATTTTATATTGTTATGTACCGGGTGGCCAGATAAGAATGCAAAAGTGCTGTATCTTGTAAACTATTCGTCGTAGAGGACTTGCGGTAAAAAATATTATAACGAAAGTGGCCAACAGAAAATCCTAGAAATTATTTTCAGGTTTCCAAGATGGCCGCCAGGGAGCGTAACCGCCATCTAAATCTTTTAAAGTTATTTTACTCTAAAATACTCCTTGTAATCGTATCACAAAATTATATGCGTTTTCAAGTTGAGCTTCATTCGAGTAATTTTCGTTCGACACTTTTTTGAACGTATCTATTGAAAATGAAGTGGTGGGGAGTAAAATCGATGCTTTTTTTAAATAAACATCTTCTGAATGACTGAACGGATTTTTAACAAAGTTGGTCTTGTTGGGACAAACATTTATTGTTTTCTCAAATTTATCATATACCCCTGATATGTCAAGTTTTTAGTGATACTCTAGAGCGCGTTTTTTGATATAACTAACAGAAAATTTTCCAATTTCTCTGAAAAATTAAATGCAATGACCTGACTTTTTTTCCCTAAAAATGTACTGTTATGACACCAAAAAAGGATAGTGAAAATCGTATCTCGATATCTTATTCCCAGACCAAAATATCGAAGAAACAAAATTTAGTTATCATGAAATTCAGGGAACACTCCATTACACCGTTATGTATTTATTTGACCTGTTTCAAGAATAAATGATGAAATTACATAATTTTATGATTTTTGAATAATTATGTTCTTCGTTCAAAAAATTTAAACAAAAACGTGTAGGGGTAAAATAAGCAATGAATATAATGTGCAAGTGCAAGGTAGTCAGAATATGGGAGGAAAAATAAAAGCCTGAAATAAAAAACAACAAATATAAATAAAAAGATAATAGTGAAATGACAATTTCAATTTAAGTTGTGAGTGTATTTTCAATTATTTGTTAATTTTAAAAAGCACATTTTAGTTATTTAAAATCCATGTTTCGAAGAATATTCTCCTGCCATTATATTTTTTAACTCGAATATGATTTAAAATGTGAATTTTTTAAATTTAAAGAGATTTTTCTTAATTCTCAGATTTCATTGGCAAATTACTTCGTTGACAGCATCAAATTCGGGAAACTTTAGGACAAAAATAGTATCTCGAGTAGCAATAGCTTCATAATTTAAGGAAAAATTCGAAAAAGAAAAGAGAAATTATATTGAACAAAAAAAAAAATATTGAAATTTTCCATTATTTTTTCTTACCAATATTTAATTCAATTTTTTATTAATTTTTCGAATAACCCAATTAGTCTGGGCATTTCAATCTAAGGTATAAAAAATATGTTTTCAATCGAAAATGCCAAAATGCCAGACAAAACTGAATCGATTAAATTAAAAAAAAACATTTTTTCAGTTTAATTTTTAATATTAATTATTTAATTAATTTATTTATACCGTTTTCGAACAGGCTCAACTTGTCTGGCATTTATAAATTGTGTTTTTAAGGCTTATTTCTAATTCAAATACAGAATGCCAGACAAAAAAATAAATCAATGAAATTTTTATGAATTATTTAACAACTTTTTTATAGATTTATAAATTTTCGAACCGGCCAATTTGTCTGGCGTTGAACAAATTAATAACATTTCATGATACGGACCGCAAACACACAATGGCCCTCTTATTTTTTGTACATTAAGATCATTGAAAAATGTAAAAAAATTTTTCACATAATTTTCCACAAGAGAGAAAACTCGAGTCCGAACACTGGAAAACCGTCTTGGGCACTTTTTTTTTCATCATTTTTCATGACGATAATTTTCATTGTTTTCGATTTCCCAGGACAAAAAAGAAAACGATGAATTTTTGTTTTTCGTTCTGCAAACTTCACCCCTATGAATCACCCTTTCGACTATTTGAAAACCGTCTGGCATTTGAAAATTGGAAGTACACTTATTGATGTCTATATTCTGATTTCAAATGCCAGACACTTTGAGATCAGTGAAAAATTAATTTATTTATGCAAAAGGAAATTAATTTTCCAAATTTTCGAACACGCGTCGGCCCTTCAAACCAGCCTTATTTTCATCAACTGAATCACACTTTTCATACCTCTAAATGCCAGACATTTATCTATGACTCCAAATTCATGTGCGCTAGCTCACGGTCTATTACTAGGTGTACATTGGAAAGTGACACAATGGTTGATTATGTAGTTACAAACTTCGAAGATATTGTTACAAGGGTTCATAAAAGCCTAGTAATTGCAGATCATTTTGTTATATCAGTTAATGTTTGTAAAAGTAGGTGCAATCTTGCTAAGAATTTTAAAATAACTAGAAAGCTCAATGAAAGTAATTTATTGAGGATAAATCTAAATTTGATTGCATGTAGTTCTTTTATGTTGGAATTTGTGGTTGAAAATAGACATGAAATCTTTTATATTAGATCTCTTGGAATAAATGTTTACTGAGGTTGGGGGATGAAATTAGCACTGCTGAGATCAGTTCATGTGTAAACCAGGTAATTTGTCTTTGGCATCACGATGGCTGACATATAAGGCGTTGAAGCAGTAATGCGCTAAGAATTTACTTCAAATTTGTTAGAAATAAGTCTCTGATGTATGATTGGTGAATAATTATAAACAACATCGTAAAATCAGTATTCGAGTTCACTGGAAGTTTAAAAAGGTTCTCAATATTATTTCAAAAAATATTGGACTCCAACAAAAAAATTAATGCACCGTTAATGTGGCGAACTTTCGAAACAACTAGTAGGAAATAATAGGCAGGTGACTAATTATTTTTCACATAACGGCATTGAATGTTAATATTAACAATGCTGTATATTACTATTCAAAAAGGAACGAGAAATAGCGGAAAAAATTCGGATTACACCTATTTCATTGATAGCATAAAAGATATTTGTGGAGTCAATGATGACAGTTCTTTTAGGTTGAGCACTGCTTTTTCACGGGAAACAAATTCTTTCAAATCAAACCTATTGAAATGACTGTATTGAATTCTATAATGAATGAGTTTAAATGTAAAACATCGTATGAATTAATTGACAATAAGTTTATAAAACAAACATTTGATTCAATAGGCCCATGTTTACCTCGCATTTTGTAAATACATCTTTATTGTTACGCTAAAATAGCAGATGAACTTAAAATAAGCACTGTAGGTGCCTATTCAAAAAGTGAAAAAATTCAAATAAAAGCAACATGTGATTTCCGTCCAATAAAACTACATTTACCGTCTCTGGAAAAGTTACTAGAATTTGGCTGTGTGTATAATCAGGTAATGGAGTATTTAAATAAAAATAACATATTCATGCTAAATCAATCAGGTTTTCGTCCTAATCACTCATGTGAAACTGCACTACAGCTGGCTGTTTCAAAGTGGAAAAAAAGCATTGATCAGGGTTGTTATGTGGTTGTGGTATTTTTGGATCTCAAAAGAGCTTTTGAGACAATAGATAGACAGAAACTATTGATGAAATTAAAAAATATTGGTATTGATGGAAATGTTTTGGACTGGTTTTCTGATTATTTAACTGATCGTAAACATATAACTGAAATAAATGATATATACTCGAAGGCTATGGTTAATGGATATGGGGTTCCTCAAGGTAGCGTTTTGCGACCTCTTTTGTTTTTATTATATATTAATGATATTGACTTGTATCATGGCTGTGATTTCTTGAATCTCTTTGCAGATGACTCCCTGCTCTCATCTTCTCATGCTGATTTAAATACGGCTGTTGATAGAATGAATGTTTCACTTCAAAAAATATCTTCTTAGTTGAGTGCAAATAAGTTGAAATTGAATGTTCTGAAAACTAAAGCAATGATCCTAACAACTAGGTATAAATTAATGAGTATTGATGTGGATCAAATTGGTATCAATATAGATGACCAAAAGATAGAAATAGTAAAAGAATTTAAATATTTGGGTTTTGTATTGGATAGCTGTTTAACATTCAACTTTCATTTTTTTTGTGTTTCACGGAAGATTTCGAAGAAACTTTATTTTTTCTCTCGTATTGCGGGCAATCTGTCTTCATTTTCACGATTAACTATCAAAAACTCCATCATTCAGCCACATTTCGATTATTGTGCCACCCTTATGTACTGTTTTGACCTTAGTAACTTGACTGTTCTACAAAGACTACAAAATAGAGGGAATTAGGGTTATTCTGGGATGTAATCGATATACTAGTAATAAGTTAATGCTTGGGAATTTGGATTGGCTATCAGTTGTTGAAAGACTATTTAAAATTACAATAATTATTATATATAAAGTATTGAATAATTTACTCCCAAAATATTTTGATGAGTTTATAACATATAGGTCTCAGGTTCACAGTCACAATACAATACGCTATACTGATTGCCATTTACCTAGATATAACCTGAATTGTTCGATGAGGTCTTTATTTTTATAGAGGTCTCAAAGAATTTAATGCGTTACCTGTTGGAATAAGGGATTCAGCATCACTTGGCGTTTTTAAGAGAGAAATCATTAAGTTTATCCAGTCATGTTGAACTGCTTGTGAACATGTTGATGTGTGAGAATTGCCAATTTTGTTTTCTATATTGGAATTTTTCGTTTGTTTGGATATTGTATATGGATTGAATTTGTAATCTAATCCTGAAATATCGTTATTTGCTTTGGTTGGTATGCGTATACAATTTGTTTAAGTATTTATGTATCATTAAATTAATATAATTATATATATATATATATATATATATATATATATATATATATATATATATATATATATATATATATATATATATATATATATATATATATATATATATATATATATATATATATTAAGTTGTTTCATTCTCGTGGAAATTGCAATAATATTGTTTCAATAGCTCCGGAAATATTATCTGTTTCATGTCTCCTTGCCATTCAATAACAACGAAAGTTCGGAATCACTGGAAGCTGTCAGATTCAGACAAAGGAGTCTGGAAGTGTTGATAAAAATGAAGAAATATATTTGTTCATCGTATTTAATATTATATTTTGTGTATAAAATAAATCTATTTGAAGGTGCTGGTATATCAATTGTATTTTTCCTTCCAACTATTGCAAAAACCCCACTTATAATTTTGTGGATTCTTGAAGTGTACATATTTTCATGTTCATATTATAAAAACTTCAAGCTAGACCCCATTATAAGTTTGTAAGCACATTGACTTTGTACATTTCATATTTCATATTCATCCTCAATAATAGTTGTGAACATATCATGATATAATGAGTTTATTGGCAAATGTCATTGTAAATGATCGACCAGTTTAACGAATTAACTACATTCTAATACGAACAAATTTCATTGTTGTATTTATAAATTAAAATGCTTCTTAAAAAAATTTTTGCTTTGAATATAATTCAAAGATTCATGATGTTTCTTAGGAAACTTTCGCTCAAGTTAGGTACTCTATTTTTTGAAACTAACTTATTGAATAAATATATATATGTCATGCTTAGTACCTCAGCATTTTTCTATAGAAGATATTTGATTCAAATTTTGGAAAAAATGCTCATTTTGAACTATCTCGGAAATATAAGAGAAACGCCCGCCTCTCTATGTCTGAATGAAAACTTTTCTAATAACCCATGTATTTAGTATAATAACAGTACGTGGCAACGTCGACTCGCGCTTCCATCCTCTTATAAATTGAAATGCTTGATAAACAAAGCTTTGAATTTATTTCAAATATTTATGATGTTTCTTACAAATTTTTCATTCAAGTTAGGTACCTACTCTATTTTTTTAAACTAATTTAGTGAAAAAATGTAGAAATTTCCATAGTTGTAGTACCTCAGCATTTTTGTAGGAGTTATAAAGAAGATATTTGATTCGAATTTTGAAAAAAATGCCCATTTCCAAATATCTCCTAAATATAAGAGAAACGCCCGCCTCTCTATGTCTGCATGAAACTTTTCTAATAACCCATGTATTTAGTATAATAACAGTACGTGGCAACGTCGACTCACGCTGCCATAAATCTGCGTAAATTCATTGGAATTACAGCAATGCAAAGGGACCTCTTGGATCTCCATTTTAGGCACCCTACAACATATGATTTTTGATTTCCAGAGATAATGAACTTCTGATAGGTATTAAAAAATACAAAGTTTATTTATATTTTTCAACAGTATATCAGATATTTACGTAATAACTATGGTACCAACGTTAAAGTTGTTTTTGATGGATACGATAATAATGGAACTAAAGCGTCTGAGATAAATCGTAGATATAAAAGCAATACTTCAATGGATTATTTTTTTGAAGAAGACATAATAATAATAATAATATTTTATTAATCCTTTAAGACATAGGTACATATGTATAGGACAGGTCACAAAAATTACACTACAGCTTCTTTCAAGAAATAGTCGTTCACAGTGTAATAACACTTTCTTGACAATAAGGCCTTAATTACTTTCTTAAACCTTCTAATATCAAGCGACTGAATACTTTGAGGCAAATGGTTGAAAACTCTAATACTCTGATACATGGGAGACGTTTCATACTTATGAGTTTTATGCTGTATGTACATAAATAGTTTCCTCATTTCTGGTATTATTATTCTGCTTCCTAATACAACTAAGGTCAAGCAGTAAGTGATGCAGATCGTTTAATTTTACAATCAGCTCTTGATAGTGGACATTGATGTGTTATTGATATATATATGGCTTTAGGACCTGATCATAAAGAAATATTTTTCTTGAAACCAGTCAAAATTAATGTCTTAGAACGAATTTACTCTACAGAAACAATGTTAATGGAATATCCAAATATTACCAAAAATCATCTCTTTTTCATTCATGCATTCACTGGATACAATAACTGCTTTTCATAATATCTAAAGAAAAAAGTAGTTTTATCAGTTTATAATAGTGATCTAGCAAAATTACCGCTGCAGCCAAGCTGAAAAACTTGCCATGGTTTCCAAGAACATCGTGTGAAACAAATACTTTTTCAATTGGATCACGGGTAAGCTTTAATTGTATTCTCACCATGTCGTGCGTGCCTAAACTGCCTACCACAAAAGCTTGCAACGAACTCGATACAAGTTCGTAATTTTATATAACATAAGCTTCGAAAGACAAGAGCGTAACGATCAGCCTCATTACCCCTAATCAGAAATGACTGCTCGCCCCAAAAAAACAGTAATAAAAAGAGTTTACCTTCAAGTTTCAACACATGAAAAACATAAATGCTTTCAATATCAGTCCCGCCCTGGGTTGCCAAATAGCATCATTACTTAAAAAACCAATTAACAATGACACAATCCGCAGCTACCGCTAGACACGTTTTAGATAAAATTTGGATTTCTCTTGACAAAGACGCCGGATGCGAAAGGAAAAAAAGGAAACAACACGTGTTTCATTTACTCCCTGCAAGTATTTGTGTCAGGCGAGGCGGGCCAGCCTTGGAGTTTGCGGATAACTCCTGTCAGCCAAAGATCAGAGGCATCTACAGCTTGTCACTGTCACAAGTGCCATTAAGGATAGCGTCGAAGACTGCAGAATACTTCTATTGCCGTATACATAGGAAGTGCGTGGGCATAGGTTCAGAGGCATATAATACAAACCCAGCATTCGCCTCCTATAAGTTTGCAAGCAAGTGACTACCATTACCATGAGGAAACCTCATGAAAAACAAACTCATGGCCCAGACCATGTCGGGCCCCCAAGCGGGTTTTGAACCCGAGACCTACCCAAATACTAGACCAGAGCGTACCTAACTTAACTGATTACGCGACGAGATGCCCAGATTCAGCAATGTGGCCTGGCCAGAAAAAGTGCGTTCGCATAAGCTCACTCGAACTAGCATTGCATGCAGTGAAAAGTGACTGCGAATAATCACCCCAACCACCAGGAATAAGATTAAGTTTTCAATTGGCAAATTAATTGTAAAAAAATTGAATTTCTTATTATTTCAAAAATAAAAACAAGCAAATTGAACAAAAATTAAAAGTTCTGGTAGCTGATTATTTTTTTTGAAGTCAATGAAAAGAATGAAGCTCAATTATTCTTTTATTCAAAAATAAAAAATAAATAATTCAATTATTTAATCATAAATAATAAATAATTTTATTATTTATTATTAAATAATAATGAAGCTGAAAACTTATTTTCTCACATAAATTAAATACATATTGTTTGAATAATAAAAATAATTTCCCTGATCTGAAAGATTTCTGATTTTCAATAATATAAAAGAACAGAAATTTTAAAAAAAATTATCAAAATCGGAGCTGTTTCTGAGGATTTTCGAAGTTTGCCTGTTTTGATGCGACTAACTTATGCAAATTGGAATGATCGAACTATACTCATGAGTGATTTTGCTAAAAATAAATATAGGCAATTAGTCCAGTCACCAGCGGTAAAAAAACTGTAAAACCGTGTAACTTTGAGAATCAACACCGATTTTAATAAAAATTTGGATTTGAGCTCTACTTACCCTCTTCTTTAAAATCTATACTCTGCCGAAATGTGCTTTTTATTTTTTAGGTGTGAAAACTACCCCTTATTGTAAAAAACTAAAAAATCGTAGATTTTAGCATGTATTTAGTTAAAATAAAGTTTAAAAGAATTATTTATAGATCTCTTGATATACTCAAACAAGTATACGATTAATCACACAGATGCAACCCCTTCAAATCATCCCCTGATGGTAGAAATTTCTAAAACTTTTTTTAAAGGTATTTTCAATTTGAAATAATTCAAATTTGTGTCGTATTGAAGCATTATACTCTAATTAAATTAAATGATCATTTGCCGAGACGTGTCAATATTTATAAGTCTTCTCCTGAGAATAAGAATTATTGAAAAATAATCTCAACGATTTTTTCACAATAAGAAATTATTCAAAACTGCATTAATATTGAATCGAGAATATCTCATCAGTGATATAACTCTTGTCGTTTTTCAAAACACAACCCTCATAGAAGCCACCCCTTGTGACCAAAATTATAAATATTGCGTTTTTTCCACAGTAATAATGAGAGAAAATGATATAAATTTATTTGCACTGAATATAGTTTTTCGTTTCCTCGTCGCTTTCGGCATCCACATCTTCCTCTTGGTCTAAAACTGGCGTCCTGTTTAGACAAGTAGTGTCTTCACTGCAGGTTCTGCATATTGCATTGCAAAAGAGGCCTACTCGTTGGTAACCGCACGCTGAACCGTATCCCTTTTTGCAATTAAAAAATATCATTTGCAAAAGCTTCTCAGGTGCCGGTTCATTTTGGTTTTTTATTGGATGCAAAATTTCGTAAATTTTAATCCAACCCCTATCAAAATAATTAATATTTTTGTTACCCAGCCATATTATGTGCTCATTGAAAGCACCAACTATTGGGACAAGAGATGAAAATCTAACAGCCTTTTTTTTTAGTGGTTAAATCAATAAATGAGTTATATCTGATTTGTTCGAGGTATTCAGACAAGTTTGTTACACGTTTCAATGTATTTAAGGTATAGTGTCTTTAGTAAGTTTAAACAACATTTCGGTACAGTATCTACCGGCTTCTTAAATATCTTCAAGCGTTGAAGAACTATTATAAAAAATCTTTGCCTTTTCTCTTACGTTGAAACGTATTTCTAAAATGTCGATAAATTTTTGTTTACCTTTACTGAAGAAGACAGAAGTTGAGTCACATCCAGTGAAACTGTGAGAAAATAGTATCAAATCTGCACTGTTTGGATATTCAATTTCTAAACTTTCAGAAGAATATGTCAGTGAAGCGGAATTTTGCTCCGAAATTGAAAATTTAAAAAGTTGGTTTTTCGACGATTACTCCCTCATTTTTTGAGCTAAAATATTTTCAAAAAGAATATTCTTAAGGAATTTCAGGGTCTTTCACACCATGATGATTAAAAAAGAATGATTTTTTTAACCTTTCGTTTGAAAAGGGTTGACCTCAAAGAGCTTGGATGAGCCACAATTAATACGCGAATGCAACTTTGAGCCAACATATCTCGTATAATTTTCATGATACAAAGATCAAAACAATTTTTTAAGTAATGACAACCCTATAATTAACAACCGAAACAGTTTTTTATATCATGAACAGTTTTTGGTTTATTTCAGAAAAATGCATTTTTTTTCAAAATTATGGAAATGCGATTTTCAATTCAATCAACAATTTTTTATAAATTAAGCATTCTAAACTTGTCAAATAACATGGATCATATTTATAACACTCAAGTTAAAATAATTGAAAGTGGGTTATGATCAATTTCATTTAGGGTGGTCATGACGAGGGAGTAAGTGTTAAATTTTTTCAAAAAATAAAAAAATGTTAATTTATTTTTGTTATAAGTCAGTCAATTCTCATCAAAAGACTCTTTTATAAAAACTAGTTTTGAAGGTTTTTTCTTGTTCTTTAAAAAAATACTTCAGAGTTTTACCCAAAAATTTCACTATTTTCAAATTATTTAAGGTTTAAAGTTTTCAATTTTGAGTTTCCCGAAAAATAACCATTCTTCAACGAGTAATAACTCAGACGTTGTTGGGTTCACAAAAGTCTTTCAGAAACGAATATCTTTTCTCTATTTTAAGCTACATTTTTGTTGCAGAAGATTTTTTCGATAAAATGAAAATTTTCTGAGTTATTCGTAAAAAACTGTTTAACAACATGCGCTTTTTCAATGAAAATTGCACAGTTTCAATCGTCAATAACTCGAAAATTATCAACTTTACAAAATAATTTTATAAAACAAAAGTTGCTTAGAATTAGTCAGTTCATCAACTTGTGATGTTATTTTGATTAAAATCATTTTCATTCCCTAGAAGGGGTAGCTTTCACCCCTAAGGCAAAAGCACACTTGAGCACATTACAGATTTTCAAGAAGGTTATAAATACTACCTAAATCCCAATTTTCAAGGAAATCGACCTTGATTCTCAAAATTCCACGGGAAAACGGCTGGTAACTGGACTAAACTTGCAATAAAGCGCCCTGTAAACGATCAAACTTGTTTGTCAAATTTTAGGTGTTTGTCAAACTATTTGATAGTCTATGGCTTTGTTTGATGCGTTTGTCAAACAATTCACGTGTTTGAAGTGTTTGATGAAAAATTGGATTGACGGCATTTTTGACAACTAAATTCAAAACCGTACTGCTCATTTTTTATGGAACGCGTCACGTCACGTCAACGAGAAAACCGTAACTAAGGAAGAATTTGACAAATTTGTTTGATCGTTTATGCCATTGCTTGAAGAACACGTGAAGTTTGTCAAACAAGTTTGTCAAACAAATTTGATCGTTTACAGGGCGCTTTAGGTATAACAATACACTACGATAACTGATGCAAATTTGAATGATCGAACTATACTCAGCACGGAATTCGATATTATGTGGGAAATTGACTTTTCTGCTAAAAATGAATCTAGAAAAGTTGTTATTTAGTGAAACAATTTTTGTTAGTATTGGGTAGTGTTAGTATTGAGCATTAAACTTTTAATAAATATATTCTAATTGTATTAGCATAGTAACTATAGGCGCTCTATGCAAGCGTGATTTCTGAAAGGATACAGTAATATATTGCACATTCCGATTTGATAAAGTACAGTTCAAGTATGAATAAAAAAATTTTGATGACTTCTCTATAACACTTCAATGTGAACACGTACTCCTGAGGCACTTCGATACTTTCGAATCTCGAAATTCAATTTTTTTCGCTATACTATATATATTTAATAATCTATAAACTGTTATTCATACTGTAGTATAAAAATCACATGAAAGCGAACCCTGTAATTTGAGGCCTCCATCACTCATCAGCCTATAGGCCCCAAAAACGTTAATCCGGCACACACACACACACACAGAGAAGGCGTGGAGTAAGGATGTTTGGCCATATGGGGCTCTCGTGTCTAGATATTTTTTATTCAAAAAGGGAACACCTCAAGTACCAGAAAGTGTTCCTCAGGTACAGAAAATACCAGGGTAAATCATCCCTCTGGTTACGAAGATAATTCAAAAACTAGTGGTTACAAGCCTTTATTTCTTTTGTTTCAAAATGTACAGTGTTTAAGTACAGCGATGAATAAATTAAACTTATTAATGTCTGAGAATGAAGTGGATATTTTAGCGATTCCTGAACACTGGAAATCGTGAGAAGAAATCACACAACATTATATACAGGGATGAAATTTAATTTCATATTTTTGCCGTGAAAAATCTGAACATGGGGGAACTGCCATTTATTGTAATAAGAACTTAAAATCCTTTGAAAGAACTGATTTCAAGCGTTTCAGTGTCGTAAATGTTGTTGAATGCTGCTGTGTAGATTAATTTTATAATTGCTGGAGACTTCAATATCGATGTTTTGACAGACTGCGGGGACTCAAGCGAGATTCTTTCATTGCTTGTTTGAAAACCCGAGAACTGCATATATCTGATCACGTTGCTTTGAGTTTTGTGCTTGATAACGTTCCTTTGGGTATTCCATTGAACGATAAATTAACTTTAAGGCCCATTGATGAGCACAAAATTGACCAGTTCATTTTGTCATTATCTTCTGCTTCCTGGGATGATATTTATGACATGACTAATGATGTTTACAAAATGTGGTCTTCTTTTTCCAATCGTTATAGGAATATTTTAGAGCTATCTTTTCCTTTAAAAGAAATTAGACTTAGACGTAATATATTGACCTACAGAGTCAGTCCAGATATACAAAGTGGGAAAAAAACTCTTGATACTTTGTTAGTAGGTACTCTCTGTGGTCAGACCAGAATATAAGAATATTTATAGTAACTATAAGAAAATATATGACCACGCAATTTCTGCGGCAAATAAAACTTTTTTCAGTAAATACATTGATAACTCCAGTAATAAATCTAAAGCTGTTTTGAAAGTGCTTGATTCGGTGTCAGGTAGGAGTAGAGAGTATGGCCTACCTCTCAGAACAGAAAATCCAGTGAATCTATGCAACAATTTTAATTATTTCTTCATTGGAGGATCATGCACGGATGGCCCTCTCGGAACATCACATGCTTCAAACTTCGGAAAAATTGAGAAATCATTCTTTTTTTTCGATGTCACAAAGAAGGAGGTTATCACCGCAGTGAAATCTCTTAGAACCTCCAACTCCTGTGGCATTCCCATTTCTATTATAAAAAAATCGATCCATCTCATCAGTAAGCCTCTGGCGCATATTATGAACTGTTCTTTTCATACTAGTTGTTTTCCTGATGATTTAAAAATTTCTTTAGTAAAGCCTCTTTTTAAGAAAGGGAATGTCAGTGATTTGAGTAACTATAGACCTATTCATAATCTATCCAGCTTTTCTAAAATTTTCGAAAAAATTTTGGCTCTCAAGCTCTTGGACTTTTTTTCCAAATTTAAAGTGATATCCTGCTCTCAACATGGTTTTACAAAAAACAAGGGCACTGAAACAGCTGTTTTTGAGCTATTAAATGCTATTATTTCTGCTCTTGAGAATAGGGAGGCTCCTTTGGCGCTGATGTTTGACTTATCTAAAGCCTTTGACTCTGTCATACACACAACTCTTCTTGAAAGATTTGAGTCAAATGGCATTCGGGATATCTCTCTCAGATTTATTGAAAGCTGTTTGAATAATAGGCAACAGAAAGTAATAATCAACTTAGGTGGTAACATGTACCACTCTGAGTATAGGGTCCTTTCATTTTTTACGCTGACGATAGCAACTTCTTCATTGCATCTACGGATGTTGAATCGTGCTTAAAGATTGGTGGTACGATGGCTGCTGAGATGGACAAATGGTGCAGAGACAGTAGCTTAGTCATCAATAAGAGCAAAATTCAAGGTATTGTTTTCTGTGGTAATAAACCTAAAAGTAGTTGCCCATCATCTTTGTGTATTAATGATGACTACAATATTCTTCTAGGAGAAATGGTCAATTTCTTAGGTATTACATTAGACATGCACCTAGGATGGTCTCCACATGTTAATAGAACTAGAAAAAAGTTAAACTCTGCACTATACACCCTTGTAGTCATCAAAAGCAGGATAAACTCTGATTGTGTTCGCACTTTATATTTTTCTAACTTTCAGTCGGTTATGTCATATGGTATTATCTTCTGGGGTAATTCGTCTTCTGCGAAAGATATTTTTTTATCTCAGAAAAGAGCTATGAGAATTATGTTTAGTTTAGGTTACAGAAGATCTTGTCGAGGTGTTTTTAAAGCTAATAATATCTTAACGTTTCATGCTTTATATATCTATCGACTTATGATCTTTTTAAAACTGCATCCGCATTATTTTAACAAATATATAAATAAAAACGCAACCCGACGAATATTTTGGTTTCATCTACCTCTTCACTATAGCTCTAGGTTTGCCAATGGCTCTTCATATATGGCTATTCGAATTTTTAACCTATTGCCTAGGTGTCTGCGGTTAACTGAAAGTATTGGGGTCTTCAAAAAGCTCCTATATAAATATCCTATTGATTGTGAATCTATATATAAATATATAGATTTATATATATATATATATATATATATATATGTATATATATATATATATATATATATATATATATATATATATATATATATATAGATATATATATATATATATATATATATATATATATATATAAATATATAGATATATATATATAGATATATATATATATATATATATATATATATATATATATATATATATATATATAGGGTGCTGCAACAGTGGAGCGGTGTTCCATATCTCTATTTGAGAAACAGATAGAAATCTACTCGCTCGAGTTCGACAAAATAAAAATATTGTTGGTCACACAGGGTGTTCAATTTCTTCTGGGCGGATATCAACTATGCTTTTTCAAATGGCAACCTATATTTGTTATCGCTTTTTTGGTTTCTACATAGATAATGAAAGATACTTTATGTATATCTTCACTTCGAAAATATCGACGGTTTTCGAGATTTCTTGCTTGACAGGTTTTTTTTCCAATATTTGTCACTCAGAATATTTTTTATAATAAAGTTGTGCCAAGTCCAATTGAAATTCAATTCTGATCAAATATTCTATATTGGTAACTCTCTGAAACGATATATCTTAAATCAACCTGCGATATACAGGGTATGAAAAATCGCTTGCCACATATTGTAAATTGAAATGTACAGAATCTTCCTTATTTTAAATGGAACACCCTGTATATTATAGATCCATAAGAAGCGTCAAGAAAGGCTCTACAAATGTCATGAAGTATTCCCTATGGTTAAGTTTTTTTTTAAAACAGCGAAAAATGTCAAATATTCATATTTCTTCGCTATAATCTCAATGAACGTCTATTTTCAAAAATAACCTGTTGGTAGATGAACAAGTTGTGAATTGCACCACAAAATGTACGTTGTATATTTAAAATAATTTCAATAATCTTCAAATTTGAGCCATATTCTTTCGATCTAAAACACCCTTTCAGCGAATAAAATATTTATTGGAAATCGATAGTCTGGCAAATGACAGATCAAAATATTTGCCTTCAAATAAGTATTGGAATCTTTAGTGATTCGTTAAGTAGAACTTTCGAAATAATTTCATCAGAATGTTGTTAAATTATATCGAAAGATCAACTTAACAAATCGCAAAAGATTTCAATACTTATTTGAAGGCAAATATTTTGGATCTGTCATTTGCCAGACTATCGATTTCCAATAAATATTTTATTCGCTGAAAGGGTGTTTTAGATCGAAAGAATATGGCTCAAATTTGGATATTATTGAAATTATTTTAAATGTACAACGTACATTTTGTGGTGTAATTCACAAATTTTTTATCTGCCAACAGGTTATTTTTGAAAAAAGCCGTTCATTGAGATTATAGTGAAGAAATATGAATATTTGCCATTTTTCGCTGTTTTGAGAAAAACTAATACTTCATGACAATTGTAGAGCCTTTCTTGGCGCTTCTTATTGATCTATAATATATAGGGTGTTCCATTTAAAATAAGGAAGATTCTGTACATTTTTATTTACAATATGTGGCAAGCAATTTTCATACCCTCTATATCGCAGGTTGATATCGTTTGAGAGAGTTACCAATGTAGAATATTTGACCAAAATTAAATTTCAATTGGACTTGGCACAACTTTAGTATTCAAAATATTCTGAGTGAAAAATATTGGACAAAAAAACCTGTCATGCTAGAAATCTCGAAAACTATCAATCTTTTGAAAGGAAGATATGCAAAAAGTATCTTTTATTTTCAATGAAGAAACCAGAAAAGCGATAAAAAATATAGGTTGCCATTTGAAAAAACATAGTTGATATCCGCCCTGAAAAAAATGAACACCTTGTGTGACCGAAAATATTTTTATTTTGTCGAGCACAAGCAATAAGGTAATATTATAGAAATGTAGATTTCTATCTGTTTCCCAAATAGAGATATGGAACACCGCGCCACTGTTGCAGGACCCTATATATATATATATATATATATATATATATATATATATATATATATATATATATATATATATATATATATATATATATATATATATATATATATATATAATATATATATATATATATATTTATATATATATATATATATATATATATATATATATACGGGGTGTCCCAAATTCGAGGGTGACCATTGGGATCTCGGAAACTATAAGAGATACGAAGTCAGTTGAATTATGGCAAAGTTGCGCAATTTTATGACCAATAAAATTCCGTTTTCAAATTTGAAAAATTCCGAATACTTCCGAAGATATTCGGAAAAAACCGAAATTTTGTAAAATAGGTTTTATTTTGTCCTCGCCTTATTTGAAGAGATATTTCAAAATAAATGCCACTTTGTTATTGTCACCTTTCCTCCTTTATAATGTAGTGCTATTAAATTTCAAATCCGACGTTTCGTCTCCGAGATACCATCATCAACTTTATTTTTTTAAATACGGACCTGGATTTTTTATTACGTGTTTTGGTAGCTTATTACCACCTTAAAGTATTGACGTATCATAAAAATTATTGGCATCTATAAACATTTTTAGCAGGTGAAAATAAATGATAGAAGCTGAAAATCTGACAGGTGTATGAAATAAATAAAACATTATGACATTTCCAGGTAAGTTCTGGTTCTTTTGTTTCACAGACATCTTTGGTTTATTGTAAATTAGATATTTTTATAGATGCCAATAATTTTTCAATTTTTATGTTACGTCATTGCTTTAAGGTGGTAATAAGCTACCAAAAAACGTTATAAAAAATCCAGGTCCGTATTTAAAAAAATAAAGTTGATGATGCTATCACGGAGACGAAACGTCGGATTTGAAATTTAATAGCACTATATTATAATGGAAGAAAGGTGACAATAACAAAGTTTTATTTATTTTAAAATATCTCTTCAAATAAGGCGAGGACAAAATAAAACCCATTTTACAAAATTTCGGTTTTTTCCGAATATCTTCGGAAGTATTCGGAATTTTTCAAATTTGAAAACGGCATTTTATTGGTCATTAAATTGCGCAACTTTGCCATAATTTAACCAACTTCGCATCTCTTATAGTTTCCGAGATCCCAATGGTCACCCTCGAATTTGGGACACCCCGTATATATATGGAAAAAATAAGTCTTCCTTGTAATGCGTATAAAAACTTGAGTCAAAATATATCCAGGGAAGTTACCTAAAAACAGAATTTTCTGGTATAATTATCCTGTAAGAGCTGGCTAGATGAAGTTATGATTGACATGTAGGATTATTTTCATATTAACCTCAAATATGAAAAATTTTAATATCTTCATTGCCAGTGCCAAGGATTGAAGTAATAGCGATATCGTTGTGTATTTTCGTTTGCGTTGTCAAGCGTTGGGTATATTAATTTGATCATTGCAATCAATTGATATGAGATAATGCCGAATGTCTTTTGAGAACGAAACAGCCTGTCTATCTCTTTGATTCTTTGCAGTGGCCATCTCAATATTTTTAACATTCTCCGCACAAGGTTGAGCTAAAATAATTCTAGATATTGATCATACCCTCATCAAGCTAGTTCCTGAAGGAGAATTATACGAATAGTTATATATATATATATATATATATATATATATATATATATATATATATATATATATATATATATATATATATATACATAAATATTTCTCCAACATGTTATCTGTGTATTTGGTTCAAGTAACGGCTCATCAATACAATTGTTTCAAGAATAAAAAATTTATACCTGTTTTAAAGAATGTGAGTTATTCAAATTTAGAAAAGAATGCCAATTTCCAAACATCACATAAATATAAGAGAATCGTCAGTCTCTCCATATCTCTCTTATAACACATATATCATTATGATACTTAGGTTCGTCCTGCCATTAATCTACGTAAAATCAGCAGAATTATGGAAAAGCAAAGGGACTTCTGAGATCACTTTGCTGTAAAGCTAACGGCCATTGTAACAGCCTCTGCGTACTGCAAAAATTTGAAGCTGCCGAGTTTTCATGCATCTGCTGAAGAACTCTCATTCTTTCAATCAACTTGAGTACCTTTAGCAAAATCCAATTCTTTATCCGGATATTTGGAATTTCTTCACGCGCATTATGCTTGAAATAGATTTCGACTTGTTATTTGATTATAGGTATTCTTTCTGCGATTTTCGTTTCATTCTTAAGGTAAAAATCTTGTCAGCTTTTTGAATCAGCTGAATCTAAATCTACTCGGAAGTTAAATGTGATCACAATTAATTAAAAAATACTTTGACATCCAAACACCAATTTAAAAAAAAATACTCAACTATTATGAGTCTTCTTGAAATTTCTTCTTCAAAAATGGGACGAACATAAACAACGTTGCCATAAGTACACCAAATATTATCCAATAGGCAGTGACGTACCAATACGGTGCCTTGATTTCGAATAATTTCATTTTGTTTGAATAATTGTGAAGAAGAAATATCTCGGAATTTAACCTTCAAAGAAGTACGTATGCGATCTGTATTTACGTATGTCACATTTTCAAAGCTACGATATTGTGAAAGCTTATTTAGAAAAGTTGTTTAAATTTGAAAAAAATATTCAGATTTGAAACCATAGCGACCTACATAACAAAACAAAAATCCCCACTTCAAGGTACCATTATTATTGAAGTGTTCGTAAACTTACAGATTCGTATTATTTAATTGTTTATAATTAATTCATTTAACCAATTATTTCTTTCCATTAAATCATACTCATAATTATTATAGACATACATACAGAGTGAAATATCAAATCTGCATCATAAAACTTGTTCGAATAATGAATTGAACTGAATTTCACATTGAAATATTACTATAGTAATATCAGGGAGGCTCCTAACTCTAAATAGCATTACTGAGATATAGTCAAACTACAATACGGGAGGTTGTTACTGAAACTAATAGAGGTAAGTATTAACCAGTAAGTTTCTCTTAAACTAAACACTCTACAACAGTGATCTTCAACCCCCGGCCCGCCTCGTTCATTTCAGCGACCCGCCGAATGATTTAGTTTCAATAATTCATATTCCATGGTATTTCAATAGCCACAACACCGGTTATCGGAGAGCCAACTACTGAAGGGCAACTTCACACACTTTCTCACAATATTGCAATGTGAAGTTCAAAACGAAGGAAAATACAGTGAAGCACTCACTGTTCTACGATCTGATTGAAGTAACAGGTTTGAAGATTTCAAGTTAAATAAAAAAATAATGAAGCTACTTTGTGCGCCATTCCGTGTGAATGTGAAAGGCTATCCCAGAAACATACAAATGCAACTTATTGAGGTTTAGTGTGATAGCGATTTACAGGTAGAATTTGAACATTTTGTGCTTTCACAGTTGAACTCATTGTAGATTGAAAAAGATCAATTTTCAGCAATCAGATCTCTACTTATTTTGAAAAATTATGATTTTTCTTCAAAGTTGAAAGACAATATATAGTGAGTGCTTTGATATACCAACTAGACCTAGCCACATGGATGAGGACTGGATTTTGCGCTTATTAGAAAATAGAATGATATTCTGAGTAAATGGATATTACAAAACACCCTTCAATTATCCTTAGATTTTTAAAGTTTTGTCGAGGCTTAATGGAGCCTTATGTGAGCTAACTAGCTAACTATATTTCGAAAATGAAGCGATGATGTAACACTACACGAACAATATAATATTTCAATAATATCTCAAGAGCAACTTTAGCGAAACTATTGCTCGTATCACAAGTACTCTGAGTCACTAGCGATGCCAATCTGATATGGCAGATGCATACACTTTACCTACAGTGGAAAATAATATAGTAAATCAAACAATTACTTCACTTTCTCATACTTTAAATATTTTCTTTAAACTCTTAGCGTAAATGTTAATAGAAGTTTGTTTTCGAGCCAACATGCTGTAAAAGTGATTACGGAACCATATTTTTGGGCAAGTAAAGATCGTTTCAATCTTTACAGATCTCTGATTCATTCTTGAAACATTCGGTGTTATAATTATATATTTTTTTCTCAGAAGCACATAGTGTAAAGTTGTTGCTCGCATACCAACGTTAGCTGTACGCAAGTTGGTTATTCCACTGGAGGGGCAAGCTGGTTATTCCACTAGAAGGATAAGACCCTGCCAATGTAACTCGAGCACCGAGAATGCATAAGACAGTTCTCGGGGGGTACTCACTACTGTGAACTCTCTCCCAGACTGGGCAAGTATTGATTGCCGACAAATTCCTGAGACCGGGTATTGGCCAGTCCGTTTCCGTTCCGTGCGACAAGTATTGATTGTCAGAAATCCTCGTAGGTTGGGTATTGACCAATCTATTCCCGTTCCGTCCGACAAGTACTGATTTTCGATTATTCTCGTAGGTTGGGTATTGACCAATCTATTGCTGTTCCGTCAGACAAGTACTAATTGTCGGTAATATTCGTAGATTGGGCATTGACCAATCTATTCCCGTTCCGTTCGACAAGTACTGATTGTCGGAAATCCTCGTAGATTGGGTATTGACCAATTCATTCCCGTTCCGCTTGGCAAGTATTGGTTGTAGGTGAATTCCTATAGACCGGGAGCTGACTAGCTTGCACCGGCCAACGAGTTTGACCGGCTAACAGTGACGAAACCGACCTCGGTCCTCTGAATCACGTCAAACAGAATTGCGGACCTAAGAACGCAGCAATCCAGCACATCCCTGTGCTTCGCTCCATCCTTACTGACGAAGGACTACCTGCGTACTAGAAGTACGGTAGACGCAGCGAAACGAGATTGGAGCAGAAGCCGTTGCGCACAGGGCCATAATACCTATATGAATATTTGATTTCTGTTATTAATTTATTGTTAATGAATTTGTTTATAACATCAAAGATACCTTTTTTATAATTCAGTTATAAGGCCGTTACAATAGTATACTCAATAATGCTACCTACATTACTCAATAAACGTATTTTTTAACGAATATTTTGTTGCTATTGAATGCTACAAAAGTACCCTTGAGGCTATAATTTATTAACAAATAGACTGAGTCAGTGATAACATGTTAATAACTAGGCCAATATCCTTAGAACTTCGTGAGTTGGATGCTCTAGATTTTAGAGGTTATGGAGAAAAATAGAAATCACAGGAATGTAACTGAAAAGCTCAGTTCTGCTACGAGTAGAAATGAATTACAGCAAAATATGATTAAATATATATGCTATTTTTCAAGTTATTGAGATGGCGGGTAGTGGATGGTCTACGAGTTTCATGAAGGAAAATCCAATGTTAGCGATACGAAGTCCTGAAGACCCAAGTTAGAGCATGTAATTCATTAAACAAAGAAAACTGGTAGACCCTTTTCGAGAAATATAGGTCCATACTAGAATGATATAGTTATTAACGTAACAAGGCCGATATGTAGCAAATAACGGATTCGGTTAGTTATAATCCGAGGCGCAGCCGAGGATTATAACTAACCGAATCCGTTATTTGCGTATCGGCCGTGGGTCGTTAAAAATTTTTCGTAATCCCGTTGAAAGATTATATTTTGATTCCGAAGAAAGAAAAAACCCCGTACCTCGCAATTCTAAAGAAAAATCCCAACGTCGTGCACTCTGTTGTCATGGAACAGTTTGACAGTTTTATAAACAACGTCAGTTTTTTGTGTTCTCAAGTTCGCTTTAACGATGACCATGGATGAAATTGATGAAATTGAGGAACAAAATAAAATTCTTTTAGAAATATTGTGAGAATCATGTGCAGTGCAGCGACTGTTGATTAACTGCCGAAAATAACTCAAGAGCGATATCAAAAGGAATATGAAAATTTTGAAATGTGGCGTAAAAGCAAGAATGTAAAGGTGGTTAATGAAGATGTATTATTAGCCTATGCGAAATGAAAATCAGAGGTTTATTCTCCCAACTCGCTGTGGACCAAGATTTCAATGTTGTTATTGTAAGCAGAATGATGTTTTGAAATAAATATTTGAACAAGTGATTTCTTAACGGCCGCCGGCCGTTATGAAATTATAACGGCCAACGGCCGTTAACACTGACTTTTCAATTGTCATCTGAATACCGTTAAATCAAAATAACAGTATGGGACTACGAAAAAGCTTTAAACCTTCTCGTAGTTGGAACGTTCACAAAAAGGGTATAACCACCATTCGAAAGACGAAGAAGATTTCTGTAGCAAAAGATATATAGCAGGTCGGTGCTGTGACATCCGTCCAAAGAGGCATATTGCCCTCAAGTGCGATGAATGCTATTGACATCGCCTTACCCTGTATGCTTGTATTTCATAGTATTCGCTATAATGACAGAATTTGAAAAACATTTAGTCCTCACGTTTGGAGATGTTTGTTTTTTTTCTCTTAAATACTCGAAAGAGTGTTGCATTCATACTTGTTTTATTTTCTCATACATGAATAAAAAACCAATGAAAAACATATATTTGCTTTAAACTGAAGCCTTCAGCATAAAACAATGTTAATACTTACCTTAGAGCTTTTAATTCGAACCTCAAAAATCAGGTAAGGTTTAAGAAGTCTTAGTAAAAATGGATCTATTTGAGACATCATTTTTTCTACTACTAATCGCAGATTACTTCACATACTACATACTTCGAAAATGCAAGACATCTCCGTGCATAGCTGATAATATAAGGTAATAAGCCCTTATCAAATATTTGTTCAAGTTTTCTCGAAGTTAATTGAAATTACATTTTTCTAATGGAACGTCACACTAAAATCCGCGCATTTTTTGGCCTAGTTATTGAACATTAAGAAGGAACTACTTCATTAATAGCAAATAATTTATTGAACAGAAATATATAGTTTTCTGTTCAATATGTAAATAAGTTAAAGTATTGCTGTATGGCAGAATAACACTTTTTAATGCACTACTTACTCGAGCATCTTCATAGGTTCCTTCAACAATTATTTATTTTTCACTTTTGAATCTTAGAATACATAAATATTTGAAATTTCACCTTTCCGATCCTCCGCCATTTCGTATTATTTCAACTAAACTAACTTTTGTCAACGCGAAGTATATTGACTAAAAAATCCGGGCAAAAATCGAATAATGAGATGGTTATCAACATTTCATACACTTGTACAGTTTCAAATCAATATAACAAAAAGAGGTACCTTCAGATTAACTTCCTAGGTACGTAACATTCATTGCAAGAAGGTTTATTATTGACATGCAGATAATGCTTATAGAAATGTATTGAAAAAAAACTCAAAAACTTCTAGAAAAAGACTTAAATATTTTGACAGAAATAGAAGAAATAGCCAAATGTTTATTCCTAGCTTATTTTGTTTGCTAACGCCATACCTGAATGCAATATTGAATTTAAATTAAAATTATGAATTGGTTAAATTCTATAACAATATCAATGAAATGAACACATATTTAATTTTAACGATAACTATGAATGACGTGGAGTTTCACTACACAGTGGCTTCATTAGATAGAACCAAGTACATTTGAAAAATATAATTTTTGAATAGGCAAACCTAAAATATAGTTCCTTATGCAAAGCTAGAATGTTCTGAAGAAAATAAAACGCGTGAGCATAATACATCCATCACAAACATTGTCCAATGAAACTTGTTCTTCTTCTATACAAATTTTGAATCCCCTTAGTCAATTTTCAGGGACTGTAGATGACATCAATCATCTAACAAAGATTCAAGACTCTTGTTGTAGGGATTTGGAAGTTTTTCGCTCATTAAACTTAGCTTTCTCCCTACTGCCTTTCCCAAATCTTGGATATACCAGAATTCAGCATCAGGAACTATAATGAATTTGATCTTATAGACTGGAGATTTTGAAGTGAATAGACAAAACTATTCATATATATATATATATCTTAATATATATTTATATATATATTTATATATATATATATATGTATATTATATATATATATATATATATATATATATATATATATATATATGTATATATATATAATATATATGTATATATATATATATATATATATATATATATATATATATATATATATATATATAATATATATATATATATATATATATATATATATATATATATATATATATATATATATATATATATATATATTATATATATATATATATATATATATATATAGATATATACATATATATAGATTTCTATAAGAGATCTTTTCCTGAATGATCTTCTCCTCAGTGTTTCACACTGAGAAAAACCCTTTTTAATGAATTCTTGTTCCGATATAAATAATATTAGTAACATCTATTCTTATTTGATAGGTCATAATAGCAATGAAATAGATCACACACTTCATTCACAATATTTTGAGAAGTCGTTGTTAAGAAAGAAGAAGCATTGACATCTTTTTGTTGACAATTGTCATAGAAAATATACATTTCAAAGCTAACCTTGGTTTCTTCTGCATTGACAGTCGAGTTTTGTTGGGAATTCTGATATAAAAGTTATAATTGTTAGTTTTTGTTGGATTGATCATCAATTGATGTATATAATTAAGTGTTTTCTAGGAATGTGTGTCAGTAATAGTTTGTAATAGAATTTTGTGATCTGTCACATGCAGATTCAGGTCTTATGTTCCTTGTCATGTGGTTTTATTTTCATTTGTAATCTCAATTAATTGGTAAGTCTTGTTTTTTAATTTGAAAGTAACTCTTGTAATATCAACTCATATTGCAGAGCCCTGATGATGGTTACAACTGTTTAACCGAAACGTTGACGAAATTAAATGTAGTACACTAAGTGGCCTTTTCTTCCATCCGCTTACAATCCATTATACTTTGATATCATCACAATACGGAGGTATTCTTGTCAGTTCATATATATTTATATATATATATACATATATATATATATATATATATATTATATATATATATATATATATATATCATATATATATATATAGAAGTTCTTTCGTGTTATCGACACACGTTCGTGGCAATAAAATGAAA
>JARQZK010001683.1:37500-56740 GCA_030704885.1 Cynegetis impunctata | reverse complement strand
CAGCTCGAAATTTAGTATTATACAATTCTTTCAAGTTATCGGAGAAAAGAAATCAAACAACAGAACTTTCAGTTAAGCAAATGTTTTTTTGAAATACTTTCCCTCCCTTGGTATCTTGGTTTGATATAATCGCCCCCAGCTTTTTAAAAATTAATTTAACTTTTAAAAATCGAAATTTTGAAGAAAGCAGATCTTATTTTATTATTAAAAAAAATTTCTGAAAGTTTTTCCTAACTGGAAGGAAACTCTTTGGGATCCTTTGATTGAATTATTAATAATCACTCCTGTTTTTCGGCATTCTATTCCCTTGAAAGCTGAAAATCTACGTTCCCTTCCAAATTAAAAACGTTTTCGAATGACCCCCAAAACCAGAAACCTTTTTTTTGAGAATAGATTTTTGAACGTATATGCCTTAAATATTTTTCACGAATAAGGTCTTGAGAAATTGATCAATTGGTCTCCGAGTTTTGTGGAAAGCCCTTGTTTAAGAGAATGAGGAAAATTCTTTACCTCCTTGTTTTTTAATCTAGTAAAATTCCCAATATTTATTTTAATTTATTTATGATTCCAGCCATCTTTAACCGACCTCTTCCACAGTAATAATTAATTTTAAACTTGCTCCAAAAGTTTTGAGAACCAGCATCATCAAGAATCTTCCATTAAAACTCATGGTTGACTAGGTGCTGCTTACAAATCAAAAAATTATCAACCTAACTTTTTGTTTCTAATATGTACACAGGAAAAATAAATACCCTTAACTTCGGTATAAAAAATTAACCATTGGAACGAATAATTGAACAAGTAATCTAAATACTTAATTATCGCTGGTGAGTGTGTGTTTTCAAGTTGGAAACTATCCTAAGCCTGAACCTTCAGAGAAATAGTTTAAGTATTTATGAAAGAGAATTTTTGGCTGACTCAACGTTCATATTAGTATAGGGGATGTACACCTAATATAAATTATTCATGAAAAAATACGTAATAACTATACATATAATTAACATTTGAAATTTCATTCTCGTTTTTGTTACATCCCCTGAAACTAATATAAATCGTCTGATCCACGACCTTTCTCAATTCCCCGTTCCGATCAAGTTTCTACACGTGGTTCCTTATCTTTTCGATGACCTCCCAGACAAATTCAAGTATTTAAATGATTATTCTAATGAGAAATTTGCTGATGTGATATTTTATGCCGATATATCGAAGAACTTCAATTCATATAGTTCATTCTCTTTTTTCGCTTAAACGCTATTATATTTTATATATCAAAATGGAAATGAATTTTTAAGAAAATAACTATTTTTTTTAATAACTATGTATGTAATCTGATATCCAAATCTACGAAGACAGCCTCCTATATACCACGAATTCCTCTCCCCCTACGGTCCTATATATCATATAATCTACTGAACACACATGAAGACTCCTGGGGGCCTACATGAAGACTCCTGGGGGCCCACATGAAGACTCCTGGGGGCCTGGTGCCCCCATGAAGAATCCCTCATAAAAAATTTCAGTTCTCTGGGCCCCCATACGTATTCTCATACCTATATTTACAGTTGGTCGCGCATGCGCAGAAATGACATTTCGGAAAAGTTGAAGTGGGCTAGAACCGGCCTAGGTACATTTCTTAACATCAAGATCATAATTGCAGTGTCCCGATGAAGACTACAAAGAGGTAGTCGAAACGTTGACAGAAATAAATGAAGTATACGTAATTTAAAAAAAGGCCTTTATCCGTTCCAAACCCTGATCACTTTACTATATCATCAAAACACAGAGGTATTCTAGTCAATAAAAACAAATATATATATATTTAAAATATATATATATATATATATATATATATATATATATATATATCCTATATATATATATATATATATATTTATATATATATATATATATTATATATATTATATATATATATATATATATATATATATATATGTAAATAATATTTATAATATATATATAATATATATATATATATAATTAATAATATATATATATATAATAATATAATAATATAATATAATATATATATATATATATATATATATATATATATATAGCCAGCTTCCCAATCGCCTGTAATCCCTTCCTTTCCTGACTGCCGGTACCTCGTTTCAGGAGGAGAAATTGTTTGTTTTGGGCACACCCAAGCCATCTACAATCGCTGTATCCTCCACGATCGAAGCCGTGCTTCTTCCGTCATACCCAACATGCTCACACGTCTATGTTTTTTTTGCATTGCTGGCATTTATCATCCGCTACCGTTTGCTGTTTGTATTCCACTGCTTCCGACCGACTACCGAATCACTCTTTCTATGCTATTGTTTGCTTTATTTACCGACCGATCAAGCTATAATTATTTTTCCATAAGCACCGTTTCCGTACCGATTCCGACCGAATCACTCTTTCTGTGATACCGTTTGCTTTATTCACCGACCGATTACCGAATAATTAACCATTTTATTCTAGCTGAGTATATTAGTATTTTGTAATGCCTGCTCTCCGTTACATTTCTCTCCGACTTCTACTTTTTGATATGGAATGAGACACATAGAAAAGCTGTATTAAATACTGAAGAAGGTACTAATTATACTCTGTGATAAATTAGGAGTTTTATTTTCCCGAGGCTTCTTCGAAGCCAACCGCCTCGAACCCTGGATTTTTTTTTCTCTGGCTTCGAGTTACTCAGCCTTACATTTCGACCTCCATAAATGTAAGAAATATAGTGTGTGGACCTTACCACGAAGGAAAAAAAAAGATGGCGCCCAAACCTTTCACCGAACAAGGGAGATACGACGAAGTATTCCTGCACCCAAGCAAAGGATAGCGTCACAAGGTTCCAATGAATCATATGAAAATAATCACGTAGATGATAGTTTTGGAATATTTGTTTTTAAAATTAGACGTTCGGTTGAGGAATGCTGTCCAATCAGAAATGTAAACGAAAACTCCTCTACGGGTTGTAAATGAATTTCATCAGAAGTAAAAGAATCTGAAGTAAAACTAAAAAAGCTACATTGACTCTCAAAAAGTTTGATTTCAACTGAGACTGCGGAAGTCTATAAAAGAGAGAAAAAGAATTATAAAAGTCTATTAAAGGATACGAAGCTGAGATATATCATAAAAACCTCATTGATATGTCAGATAACGAAACAAAACAGTATGGGAAGTTGTGAATCGCGAAACAAATAGGAAAAGTCTGCCGCCTACATCAACCTGCCTAGATATAGAAGGGTCTAGTATCTCGGATATAGATAAATCTGCCACTGCATTTGGAGAATATTTCCCCACCATAAACGTAAACACCTTAAATAAGCACTACAACGTATCAATATCACATTCCTGTACAACATCTGAAATGGAGAACCTTACTTTCTTCCTCAGTGGCGGATTTACCACTAGGCCGACTAGGCCGCGGGCTGTAGGGGGCCGCACGGGGTTCCAAATATATATTTTTTAAAAGATGTACTTGCACTTAACACGTTCAAAACGGACATTGGGTTTGCCAATTGATTTTGCTTCACAGAAAGCTCAAAAAGTTGATCTGTAGATACTAATTTAAAATACTATTGAGTGGTTTCAGTGTTTTGTATATTACTTGTGTAGGGCTGTGATTTAGGTTAGTTGGCGATAGTCTCGTATGTTTTATTCAATTTTGAAAGTTTTGAAACAATAGTATTGTATTCGATTTGAAGTCTTATTTATTAAATACAATACATCCAGTTTTTAACGATTATTTTAGCTATCTTAGGTTTTCTTGGCGACAGCCATATATTATATTTCGTATTTAAAGTTGGTGAAGAAGGTGACCTATTGTGTTTAGTTTTAGTTTTATTACTTTGTTGTCTTATATAGGCATATTAAATACAATAAACAAATGTTCAAGGATGATTTTAGCTATCTTTGTTTCCGAACCATCGCAAAGAAGCCTCTATGTAATACTCACGGGACTTCGCCCTGGGGGGGTGGGTATCGCACAGAAAAATTAGCCTAGGTCCCCAACCTTTGTAAATCCACCACTGACCACCCTCAAGAATAGACTGATAGGCCACAGAAGTGACATCAACTTGCTGGGAAAAAAATTTTGCTTTGTCAAAACGTACAATGGAAGATGAACACCACAATAATTTTGACAATGTCATTGTTCTGGACAAAGAAGAGAGCACAGTTAGGAGGTTTTTTCTGAAGATTGTCAGAATATTACAGACTGTTAAAGTAATTAATTCCAATGAAGAAATTTACATTTCAAGTGTTCCTATTGTCTGATATAATGCGATAATTATAAAAAGCCGAACTCTTTTGTCTTCTCAAGGCCGTAAGATTTAAAGATGAACAACTCATTGCTCAATTTTGTGTGTTTGTGATGTTTTGTATTTGCATAGTTAATTGAAACATATTGAGATTGCGTTTCATGTGTGGGTAGGTGTGTTGCCTAATATTTTTCAGTCATGCGAGAAAAATTGGAGTATTTCATTTTGACATTTGTAGTGCTTTATTGACTTTTAGAGTATACAATTTATTGGCAAAGCGCAAAATATAATAACAACTTAACAATGTAAAACAGAAACACATCAAACCAAATTTCCTACTTGTGTGTTGCCGGATTAGACGTGAAAACAACGGAAGAAGAATTAAGTAAACACTTACATGGCAAACTTCAGATTTCCTGCAAAGCTTCCAAAATGAGAACTAGAAAAGGTAAGTTTAAAAGTAGATTCAAACTGAAAATCCCAAGGGAAGCAAAACAGGCAGTCAAGTCGCCAAATTTCTGGGGAAAAGGCATTGTAATTATCCGTTTTCCAATTCAAGCCTAACTATCCTACACCAGAATGTGTATTCAATAAGAAATAAAATTGGTGAAGTTGAGGTTTTCCTTGAAAGTGCGCAAGAACCTTACGATGTCTTGTGTTTTTCTGAACACTTTATGTCACATGAGGAAATATCTTCTCTATCGTTAACTGGCTATAATCTGGTATCAAACTTCTCCAGAATGCATTATATACATGGAGGTGTAGCAGTCCTAGTCAAGAATTACATTGGAGGCTGTGCAAAAAAAAGATTTAACTAAATACTCTGTTGAAATGTCATGTAAACTTGGTATTGTCGAGATGAGTAGTGTAAACTTTATAATTGTAGCCGTGTATCGTCCACCAGGTGGTGATTTTAATTTGTTTCTAAATAGTATGTGTGCAATTTTGGAGATTTTGGCTGCTTGTCCAAGGTATGCAGTTGTCACTGGTGATTTTAATATACATTTCAACTTGAATAACACCAGAAAGCAGAATTTTATGGATCTGAGGAACTCTTATGGATTCACTCAACAAATATTTGACAATACTAGACAAACTGCATGCCTTGACAATGTCTTTGTTAATTTTAAGGATATTTTAAATTTCAAAACTGCAGTTATTGGTGCAGTAATTTTGGATCAGCAAGTAGTTAAAATAAAAATAACTAACTTTAAAAATCATAGAAATTCCGACTCTCAAGAAAGTCTCTGTCAGCCAATAAAATGCAGCCGGTGTGAATAAGCTGTTCAATGTGTTGAGCTAGGTTGATTGGTCATTTGTTAAATTCGAAAGTATAAGTGCTAATGTTAAATGTGATATGTTCATTGATGTACTCAATAAAAATTTTAAGCTCTGTTTTCCTTTTAGGAAAACTGTTGCTTAGTCTAATGGAAGTGTGAGGTGGTATATTCAGGAGCTAGGTGAAATGAGAGAGCATCTTAGGCTCCTAAATGACTTGTTCAATAATTATAGACAACCTGATATTGCTGTTCTTAGAAATGAGTATCGGGCACTATATAGAAAGAAAATAAATGAATGTAAAGTAGAGGCAAATTCTGATTTTATTCGTACAGCTGATAATAAGGTTAGGGCTGCCTGGAAAATCACAAATGTTTTAAGAGGCGTAACAAAAAAACAAGCAACCAACAGAATTTGTACAAATGCATTTAATTCTACTTTCACGAGTGTCGCGGACACAGTAATACAAAATCTTCCCCAAGCAAATACGGAGGCCTATGCATATCTTCTGAATTTTCGGAAAAAGCCTCCCCCAGATGGATTTTTCCATCTCCAGAGAGGTCACCATAATTGAGGTTCGAGATGCCTTTAACTCTCTGAATCCAAAAAGTAGTAAGGATAATTTCGGCCTCAACCCCATTCTTTTAAAGAAAATGAAGAACACACTGATTATACCACTGACACATATGTTAGATTCTTGCATACGTAAGGGTATTTATCCCGATATGTTTAAAAAATCAAAGGTTGTGCCCATTTATGAAAGAGGTGACTATGACGATGTGAATAATTACAGACCTATAACTCTGGTTCCAATATTGTCAAAGGTCTTTGAGTACTTGTTAAGGGATTCATTGTATTCTTATTTTTGCGAAAATGATCTATTTGTGAATAGCTAGTTTGGTTTTATGAGGTCCACAACAAGTGCTATCATCTCACTATTGGAGTATATAATCGAGGACTTTGAGGAGTGTCAATACATAGGAGCAATCCTGTGTGACCTTTCCAAGGCCTTTGACTGTATATGCCATAAAATCCTTCTTCAAAAATTTGAATACTATGGCGTCCATCGGCAGAGTGTCCAACTAATCAATAGCTATTTAATGGGTCGAAGTCAGCAAACCTTTTCTGAAGGAATGCTTTCGGAATCATTGAATATGAAGCACGGGGTTCCACAGGAATCTATCATAAGCCCCCTGCTATTTTTAATCTACATCAGTGATATAGAAATGTCAACAAATGAAAAATTGTACTTTTTGCCGATGATACGACTGCTATTTCAAAAAATAAGGTCTTGGAGCTTCTTATTTTGCAGATGAAACAATCCTTGGTTGATTTGGAAGGATGGTTTAATCCTTGAACATAAATAAAACTGAAAATATAATTTTTGGTTTCAGGGATATAGATCCACAGTTGACTATCGAAGAGTATCTAAACGCTTCTGTTAGACTTCTTGGGGTGTATCTGGATGGCACCTTGGTATTTGACACCCATATTGACCAGGTATCAAAAAGGCTGTCAAAAGTAATATTTCTTCTTAGAACACTTAAAAAGACTGTAGATCATGAAGTGCTTCTTATGGCTTTCCATGCCTTATTTCAATCTAACTGCAATCATGCTATACTTACATGGGGTCATACAGCACAGGCAAACAGAATTTTTTGATTGCAAAGAAAGACAGTCCGAGTTGTGGGGGGCCTACACTATAGAGCAGATGTTAGGTAAACATTCATAAACTTAAGCGTACTTACTTTGCCATCCATGTATATTTTAAGTTGTCTTACTTATGTTAAGAGAAACCTGGAGAAATAAAAACTTTGTTGTCATAATCATTGTCATAGTACTAGAGATAAGAATAATATAAGTTTGGATTATCTGAGACTGAAGAGGTAATGTATAACAGAGAGACAGTTTGTTAGTGTAATGAAAACTTTTTTGTTAAAAGAGGCATTCTATGGTATACAGAAATTTTTATATGCAAGTGCTACTATGTAGAATATTGTACCTAGGTTTTTAGTGTATTTTTTGTTTGATACTTGTTCATACTTATTTTTAGCATTTTTTTTTGTAATAGTTGACGTGAAGCATGTAGTTAAGATTCATCATTCCATTATCTATAAGTCATCTACTCTTATTTACCTATTTACTGTTTAATCAATTATCATTGTCTCAATATTCCTCTACGAATAACTATTTTCCAATTATTCCATTCCATTATCATTATTTGCTCTATAATATAATATTTATATTTACTAATAGATCAAGACTGAACTATCATTCTGTTATTATATTTCATAAAGATAAAACTTTATATAAAAACTAATACAAGTTTGTAACATTAAGTTAGTTCTACATTTAATCTTGTGCTGTACACTAGTTTTGTCAGATCTCTCTTCGAATTAATAAATATTATATTATCGTTAAAAGTTATTTCCACGACTGAATAACATAATTGCCGAAGTCGTCGGTAGGATCCAGAATGAGTGAAATTAGTAAGAAAATTGCAGAGGCACACCGTTTTTTTCAACAATTCATCTGGAATCAAGACCCTACAACAGCGTGTAGAGAAATTATAGAGTGGTACGGAGATTCTACTGACGAATCTGCTAACTATAATCGATCAAATCTACCGAACAAAAACATAATTCAGAACAGGAATGAGGAAGTGAACTCCGAAACTTCAAAGTAAGTGTTGAGCATCCTTTCTCGTTTTTCCTATACATATATATATAACCTAGAAAATATAAAAAAATTTTTTTCTTTTCTCTATCCATGCCAAAAAACAATCTTGATCAGAATAACAGTAATTTCAATATTGAATACTAAGTGAATAATTTACAAAATCTTAATTTAAATAACATAATGACTACTATTCAAGCAGCCAAAGAAATTGCTAACACACTACGACAATTTTCGGGTCGTAGTGAACATTTAGACCCGTTTCTTAACTTTGCCGATAAATTCTACGAAAGATATGGTAGAACACAAGACAATAGTCTAAACGAATTCGTTTTCTCTTCAATATGCTCCAAAATTATTGACGAAGCAGGTTATTTTATTCTATGCAGGCCAGATTTAAATACATGGCCTGAAATTAAACAAGCACTCGAAGAAAAATTCGGCGATAAAATTGATCGTCACGTTTTGCAACAGCAATTTATATTTCTCACGCGAAATATGAATGAAAATATTTCTGATTTCATAGAAAGACTCAAACTAGCAAAAATGAGATTAAATTTGAAAATAAATTCAGATCCTCATATAGATCCACAAACTAAATTATCTTTAATTCAACAAAACGAAATTACCGCAATTACCGTACTTATATCTGATTCTAACACTGAGCTTCGAACTTTACTTATGTTGAAAAATCCGAAAAATATCGATGAAGCAACATCACTCGTTCTTAATCACTCATTAATGGAAGAACAAATAAATCTTCATAATCAATCCTGGGATAGAATTCCTAATAATTTCAACAAAAGCCCAGTTATCGAAGACAAAGTAATATTAATATTATTTCCAACCGCAATCAAAGTTTTTACAATCGTTCGAGAGAATTTATGCCAAATAATCAATATTTGTATAGTAATCAATTTTCAAATAATATGCCAATTAACAATATGAACCGATATTCAAGTCATCATTTTTCTAACAAACCTATAGAGTTTGAACAACAAAATGTACAATGGCACTATCCAACAAATGAACAAGTTTTCGATAAACCCAAAAATGTATTTGCACCGAATAACTCATATAAACCTAATTACAAACCGGTCCCAATGTCAAAGACGAGCAGAATGCCTCCTGCGAGGTCAAATAACGTTCAAATCATAGAAAATCATACTTTTCACAGGGCCAGCTAATTTTACATCAGAAGAACCAACAAATATCGAAATCACTAATAATTCACCATCCACTTCAGCTCGAAATTACCACAGAAATTGCGTACCAGATTACGAAGAACAAAATCAAATGAATTTTGACGTTTCAAGAGACGGTAATTACGAACAGTTAAATAATGATTACGAAGAACAATATCAAATGAATTATGACATTCCAAAAGACAATAATTACGAACATTTAAATAACGAACAGTTAGATAACGAACAGGATTTTTACCAAACCAATTACGAAATCGAAGAAACATAAACCTCAACAACTTAATTCCAAATTCGCTACCATTTATCAAAATTAAGAACCCGCCTTTGAAACTTTTGATAGATACCGGTTGTTTTTTCCGAATGAAATATTTCGATCAGAAACTCCAATGATAACTTGCACAGGACAAAGTAAAGCATATTCAAAAGCGTGTATTCTTATATTTGATGAGTTCAAACCGCTAAATAAAATTGTCAATAAAAAAATGGAATTTGTACTTTTCGAATTTCATGATTATTTCGACGGAATAATAGGTATGAGAGAAATACGTAACATGAATTTGAAAATTGATCCAACCAACAGTATTTTACACAACAGCGAAGTTAATATTCCTTTCAAATACCGAAGGGAATTCAACACTCAAAATTTTGAAATTCCTCCTTATACTCCAATAATGAAAAAATTAAAAACAAACCTCCCGAATGGCGAAATAATAATTCCAGATTCATCTATAAAAATTTTCAATTCAATTCTGAAAGTAAAAGATGGCTACACGAACTTAGAGTTTACAAATCCAACATCAAAAGCACAATTCCTAAAATTAGACAAAAATTTTTAGGACAATTCGCGAAACCATTCGACGAGAGACCTAGGCCGGTTCTAGACCACTTCAACTTTTCTGTCCAAACTGTCATTTCTGCGCATGCGCGACTAACTGTAAATATAGGTATGAGAATACGTATGCCCAGAGAACTGAAATTTTTTATGAGACACTCATGGATTCTTCATAGGGGCACCGAGCCCCGCGGAGTCTTCATGTAGGCCCCCAGGAGTCTTCATCTGGGTTCAGGAGATTGAAATTATATGATATATATATATATAGGAATGGAGGCCCTCGGGTGTTTTCATGGGGGCACCGGAGGCCCCAGGATTCTTCATGGGGGCACCGGAGGCCCCAGGATTCTTCATGGGGCACCGGGCCCCCAGGAGTCTTCATGTGTGTTCAGTAGATTGAGATTATATGATATATAGAACCTTAGGGAAACAGAAATTCGTTGGTATATAGGAGGCCGTCTTCGTAGATTTGGCTATCAAATTACATACATATTATTTTAAAAAATAGTTATTTTCCTAAAAATTCATTCCCATTTTGATATATTAAATATAATCGCGTTCAAGCGAAAACAGAACAGTTAATATCAGCTGAGAGACGGAAACTGAACTTCTTTGGTATATATAGGAGACCGTCTTCGTAGAATTGAAGTCGGTGTTATCGCAGGAATATTACATCAGCAAATTCTCCGTTCGACCAAAAGCTACATCTCTCTAGGCCGAACGGAAGAATGAGAATTTGCTGATTCAATATTCATATTAGTACAGGGATGTACAAAGTATTCATTCAACTCGTTAAAATAGTTATTACATATTTTTGAATGAAATAATTTATATAATATACAGGGTGTGTCCACAAATTTCAAATGTAGGTTTATATATATATATATATATATATATTATATATATATATATATATATATTATATATATATATATATATATATATATATATTCAAATTACATACATAGTTATTGAAAAAATAGTTTTTTTCAAATATAAATCTACTAGACGCTAACTCCGTGTTAAAAATTAATTTTTCATTCGAAATAAATGAGACTAGAACGAATGATATGAATTGAAGTCGATGTATCGCATAGAATATTACATCAGCAAATTCTCATTAGAATGATCATAAATACTTAAAATTGGCTCGAGGTCATCGCGACATAAGAGACACGTGTGGTCGGTCGAACTGAATAATTGAATGAGTCATGCTATTTGAAATTCTATAAGTTACAGGGATAGACAAAACGAATGAAATTTCAAATGTTAGATATATGTATAGTTATTAAGCATTTTTCATGGATAATTATATTAGGTGTACATCCCTGTACTAATATGAATATTGCTTCAGCAAATCCTCATTAAAATGTTTATAAATACTTGAACTATTTCTCTGAAGGTTCAGTCTTACGATAGTTTCTAACTCGTAACACACACAGCGATAATTAAGTGTTAGATACTTGTTCAATTATTCGTTCAATAGTTAATATTTTATACCGAAGGTAAGAAATTTATTTTTCTGTGTATATATTAAAACAAAAGTAAACTCATATTTTTTGAATAGTTGATGGAATCCGTCGTTACTACGTGATAATTTAACATGATGAACAAAACTAAATTTGGATTTACAACGTTGATTATCACAAAATATTTTGAAAAATATAACACTGCGATTGCAATTTCGGTCACTAGACTGAGTTAAGAACTGAATACAGAATAATTATAGATTTGCGCTTACGGGTGGGAAAGGATTATTGCAGGTACCTAAATAGACAAGAGGAACATATTTCAAGAAGGGCTAATCGAGTGAATTTCCCAAATTGGTACAATACAATGTTCTTAGAAAAGTCATTATTGTTTGAATACACTAAATATAGGAGAGTATATTAAGTCAATCTGGTCGTTCAGCAAGATATCTTTTGCATTATTATTGAGTTTAAAAATTTCTAATGATTCTAAGTAAGTAAGTTTGTTTCCTTTCGGTAATTTGTGCATGATTTGAAAATTATCTATTTGTGGAAATGGGTGGTGGTTTTCACGGCAATGATTTGAAAACGTTGAATCCGTTTTATTTTTCAAGAAAGATTGTTGGTGTTTTTTAAATCTTGTCTTGAACGATCGACCAGTCTGACCTATATATACTCCTTTACATACAGAACAAATCAACTTATAAACTCCTGAACTTTCAAATTTTGAAGTGATATCTCTGGCATTGAATAAAAATCCTGAGAGTTTTGTCTTAGGTTTAAAAGCAATTTTCATGATTGACAATTTTGAAGAAAAAACAGTTTATCATTTTACTTGGATTAAAAGCATGTCACGTCTACTTTCGTCTCAGAATTCAAGAAAAAGTCATAAACATTACTTTTGCGATATATGTCTCAATCATTTTTCAACTAAAATTTCATTAGAAAAATATAAAAATTATTGTGACGGTCTGAACGAATGAAGTATCGTATACTCCGGAGGGAGTTGATTTTATAGAGTTTAAAAATTTTTTGAATGAGGAAAAGGTCCCATTTATAGTTTACGCTGATACTGAATGTCTCTTGGTAGAATCAGAGGAGAAAATATCTGAAAAAAACTCAGATTTATCGAAAACACATTCCTTATAGTATAGCTCATTATCTGCATTGTAGTTTCGATGACTCAATGTCCTACTACAAGTCATATACAGGGCAAGATTGTCAGTCTTGGTTCATGAAAGAGCTTTCTCAACTGGCTGATGATATGAAACCCTGTTTTCCTCATAACGTCCCTATAAATAAACTGTCGAAAGAATAATGGAGTTCATTTTACAAGTCGGAAAAGTATCATATCTGTGAAAATCCATTTAATCCTACAGATATCAGAGTTAAAGATTACTCTCATTTTACAGGGCGTTATCGGGGTCCTGCACATCAAGACTGTAATTCGAATTACAAAAACAGTCAGAATGTGGCCGTCTTCCACACACACACTGTGGATATGACTCACACTTCATAATAACAAATCTTGTGTCAGATATCGATGGTAGAGTTGATGTTCTACCGATCGATAAAGATCGATACATAGGTTCTACGAAACATCTAGCAGATTCATTCATTTCCTTCAGATTTATAGACTCATTAAGATTCATGTCAACAAGTATACAGAAATAAGCGTCTTTTTTGAAACCTGAACAGAAAAAAAATTGTTAGACAGCATTATCAAGATGACGAACAGTTTCAGTTATTGAACAGCAAAGGGGTTTTTCCGTATGACTACATGAATTCATGATACAGCACTTCCATCAAAAGAACAATTCTACAATCAACTGACTGACACAAACATTTCAGACGAAGACTATAAACATGCTTTGAAAGTGTGGGACTCTTTTAAGTTGAAAAATATGCGTGAATACAGTGATCTTTACCTCAAAACTGATGTTTTGCTACTAGCAGACGTTTTTGAAAACTACAGACAAGATTGTATGAATACCTATTCACTCGACCCTGCTCATCATTATTCCCTACCTGGTTACACATGGGATGCAATGTTGAAGTATACAGACCAAAAATTAAAATTGTTGAAGAATATCACCCAAGTCATGTTTATCGAGAAAGGGTTGCGAGGGGGTATATCTCAATGTTGTAACCGGCACGGAAAGGCTAATAATAATTATATGGGAGCTCAATATAATCCTATCGAACCAGAGTCCTGAACTTATACGGGGCTGCCATGCAGAACTATCTACCGTATGATGATTTTGAGTGAACAGACAATTATCCAACAGACCCATCCTTGATTCCTGATAACTCACATGTGGGATATTTTTATGAAGTTGATTTAGACTACCCCCTAGATTTACACGAATCTCATAAAGTTCTCCCATTCAGCCCCGAGAAAATGATACCCCCTCTATCCAAAAATAAACTGGAAAAATTACTGACGACTTTATATCCAAAAAATAACTATGTGGTCCATTAAAGATATTTGAAAAAATTTTTGGAAGCTGGTTTGAAAATAAGGAACATTCATAAAGTACTGCGTTTCAATCAAAAAGCATGGTTGAAACCATATATAGATCTAAATTCAAAATAACGAGCTGAAAGTAAGAATGAATTCGAAAAAAATATGTATAAACTAATGAATAACGCGGTATTTGGCAAAACTTTAGAGAATATTAGAAAATATAATATCATCAAAATTTTTAATAGTTGGGAGGGTAGGTATGGTGCTAAAAATTTGATAGCTCTACCAAACTTCCACAGTTCTGTTACCATAGACGACATTGTTATAATAGAACTTAAGAAAACTCAAATAGTATTCAATAAACCTATATACGTTGGTTTTTCGATTTTAAATATTTCAAAAACTTATCTTTACGATTATCATTACAATTTTATTAAAACAAAATTAAATGACAGCAACATCAAGCTTCTTTATACGGACACTGACAGTATGATATACCATTTCAAACATCAGAACATCTACAACATTATGAGGGAAAATATGTCAAAATTTGACACATCTGACTATGGTGATAATAATGTTTTCGGTATTCCCCCTAGGAACAAGAAGATAATTGGACTGATGAAGGATGAAAATGAAGGCAAAATCATGGTGGAGTTCATTAGATTGAGGCCGAAGATGTACACCTTTAGATTACTCAATCAGAGTGAAAAAAATACTGCCAAAGGTGTAACAAAATCTTCACTTGCAACGATTACATTCGAAGACTATAGACGTGCTTTGTTCAACAACGAAATCCTCACAAGACAGCAAAATTCAATACCTTCAGACAAGCATATAGTAACATCAAAGAAAACATCAAAAATAGCATTATCAGCCAACGACGACAAAAGGATTATATCTACTCATACAACCGACACTGTACCATATGGGTATCAATATCTTAGATCTGAATGATCTTGAATTTTTATGTTAGAAAATCCTGTATCTAATTATTTATTTATATATACAAAAGGTTTATATTTTTTACACTCTACTCTTGTAAATAAAACTGAATGTTGCATTCTCCTACGAAATTGAACATTTCTCTTTCTACATAATTTAAAACTCTATTTCTATTGAAGTACATACATTCTAAAATTCCATAACTTTCATTCATTACAGAAGGCATGAATTACATCCTCAATAGACTTATTTCTATTCCAAGTAATTTCTTTAACTCAATATACAGGGTATGTCCACAAATTTCAAATGTAGGTTTATATGTATATATATATATATATATATATATATATATATATATATATATATATATATATATATATATATATATATATATATATATATATATATATATATATATATATATAATTTAATAAGTTAGAAAAGAAAACACAACTCTCACAACTCCAAAGGTTTTGAATGTTTATTCAATTGCTACTAGTTTCGTGAAGTTATTTTCTTCGCATCCTCAGGCAACAGATGGCTGTAAGAGAATAATTCAAATGAAGAGCAATGCAAAAATACTAACCATAATGACTTACAGTGGACCACAGGGGTCAAGCTTAAGACATGTCAAATTTTTTCCTCGTATCAAAAATCAAAAAATGCACAATATGAAATGGAATCTTTGGACTGATACAATACTTGGTCATTTAAATATAAAATAAATAAAATTAATAAATATAAGCATATACAATATACAAATAATAATGACATTCACAAACGGACATTAGTAAAATCTTAGAAATTAAAGGAAATCAGATGCTCAAGCGCACTAGACGATGCGAAATACGAAGCTAACGGGACAACAAAACTAAATTGACATTGATAATTGACATCTGGTAGATCAAATTCTCTCAGTTTTCTCAACATTTACTCGACGAGGGACATATATTCGATTTACAAACTGGCTTTAAGGCGTTGCACATTCTTGAGAAGGGACCAATGCTTCCACACTTGGAACAACTAGAAATAATAAGGGTTCAAAAATGTGCTGAAGAAGCTGTGTTAAATTCTCAATTAACAACTGATATACCACCAATTTGTTCGGTGTTGTTTGAATTTCCTGATTTATTTATCGATTAGCAGTGTGAGGTTGACGATTGTTGTGTGAATATGTTGTGTACTGTATCTACTACATAATTCGATCTACCAGATGTCAATTATCAACGTCAATTTAGTTTTGTTGTTCCCGTTAGCTTCGTATTTCGCATGGTCTAGTGCGCTTGAGCATCTGATTTCCTTCAATTTCTAAGATTTTACTATGTCCCGTTTTGTGAATGTCATTATTATTTGTATATTGTTGTATATGCTTATATTTATTAATTTTATTTATTTTATATTTAAAATGACCAAGTATTGTATCAGTCCAAGATTCCATTTCATATTGTGCATTTTTTTGATTTTTGACACGAGGAAAAAGTTTACATGTCTTAAGCTTGACCCCTGTGGTCATGTAAGTCATTATGGTTTAGTATTTTTGCATTGCTCTTTCATTTGAAATTATTCTCTTACAGCCATCTGTTGCCTGAGGATGCGAAGAAAATAACTTCGCGAAACTAGTAGCAATTGAATAACATTCAAACCTTTGGAGTTGTGTGAGTTGTGTTTTCTTTTCTAACTTATTAAATTATGTTCTCACATAGGGATTTTACCATTTCATATATATATATATATATATATATATATATATATATGTTGTCTGGTTTCCCGGGTTTGTATCCGCGTATGGGCTTCGTCTTCGTTGAAGCAGAACTTCACCGAAGACGAAGCCCATACGCGGATACAAACCCAGGAAACCAGACAACCATATATATATATATATATATATATATATATATATATATATATATATATATATATATATATATATATATACAGAGTTACATAAAGAACAAGTTTGGTTGTGATAAATCAATAAAAGTTCATACGGCTTCAGTTTCTTAACCAAGTAAACTGCAGGAAAATTAATTTTTTTTTTACATCACTCTTTAGTCTATTGAGTTAGCGCATACAATCAAACCCTCAAAAATAATGTCTTTAACTGTAAGAGCATCGCTAGTATCCGAAGAAAAATTTTAATTTTTTCATTTATATCATTTAACAAATATTCTAATATTTGTTTCAATCTTTCAATATTTTCTTTGAACTCCACAACTGCGTCTCAACATAAAGTATGTCAAATTTGAATGATATATTATAATACCCCATTTACCATGATTTGTCATAATGAACCAATAGTAAATATCTTCACTCAGGTATATAACTTCGATGAAGTTCATCCAAGATGGTGGGTGAAAGATAACGTATTCTTTAAATCCAAAATGACAGATCTATTCTCCTAACTCTATGTTCTAAATCCCATATTGGTGGGGACATATCAAGACCTTAAATCACAGATGGAGACTAATATATGACAGAAGTAGATAGGCTAGAGGGCTTCTACCGCACTTTGGGTCATTTTTACATGTAAATTCCCATAAGGAAATCTAAGGTCCAAATTAGTGAGAATGGTTCCCTGGACATGCGCACTGAGTCTGATTTCAACGGAGTGGAAATGACTCCTTGTTTATCAGGGTCAATGACCTTCAGGTCGACGGAGTTTCGATTAACGTAGCTCGCTGTCCGCGCTCTAGTGCAGGTCGAGACTTGTCCGCGACAGGTCGAGACTCGCTTCGTATGTAAATGAGTCGAATCATTGCTGCAGGTGTGACAACATAACTTCGAATCGCAACCTTTATAAACTGAAAACTTCCTCCTTCACTCTGTATGTTAGCCATCTTTCAAGATGGCGGATCACGGTATTATCATAATTAGGAACCTGACCGATAGAGGGCGTTTCAAGATGGCGGAACATGGTATTATTGTAATTCGGAACCTGACCAACAGAGGACGTTCCAAGATGGGTTAACAGGTCCGACGGGTCCAACGGGTTCGTTAACGGGTCCAACATGTTCATCGGGTCCGTTCCCAACGGGTCCGTTAACGGACCCGTTGGAAACGGACCGGTTAGACCCGATGAACCCGTTGGACCCGATGAACCCGTTGGACCCGTTAACGAACCCATTGGACAGGTCGGACCTGTTAACCCATCTTGGAACGCCCTCTGTTGGTTTGGTTCTGAATAACGAGATACTGTGATCTGTCAGAACGCTCTCTGTTGGTCAGGTTCCGAATTAAAATAATACCGTGTTCTGCCATCTTGAAACGCTCCCTATCGGTCAGCTTCCTAATTGCGATAATACCGCGATCCACCATTCTGGAAGATGGCTAAAATACAGAGTGAAGGAATAAGTCTTCAGTTTATAAAGGTTGCGATCCGAAGTTATGTTGTCACACCTGCACCAATGATTCGACTCATTTACATACGAAGCGAGTCTCGACCTGTCGCGGACAAGTCTCGACCTGCACCAGAGCGCGGACAGCGAGTTACGTTGATCGAAACTCCGTCGACCTGAAGGTCGACGGAGTCACCACCAATAATGGATTTAGAACATAGAGTTAGGAGAATAGATCTATCAATTTGGATTTAAAGAATACGTCATCTGTCACCCACCATCTTGGATGAACTTCATCGAAGTAATATACCTGAGTGAAGATATATTCTATTGGTTCATTATGACAAATCATGGTAAATGGGGTATTATAATATATCATTCAAATTTTGACATACTTTATGTTGAGACGTAGTTGTGGAGCTCAAAGAAAATATTGAAAGAAATATATATATATATATATATATATATATATATATATATATATATTTATATATTTATATAGTATATATATATATATATATATATATATATATATATATATATGAATCAGCGAAAGATTCCGGGGTTCAATCCGAATTTCGGGAAGTTTTGTTGGCGCTGAGAAGCACCGTTTGTTTCACGACGTTTTCGCCAAAATCTCATTTGGCATTTTCAAGTGCTGCTGTACGTCTGGTGACTCGACGGCAACTACTGTTCGCCTCCGCTTGCGTCTGGGTTTTTATAGGCATTGGCTGGTCTCGTTTCCTGATTGGCCGGTTCGCTGCA